>CM033641.1:26041620-26065924 GCA_019512145.1 Engystomops pustulosus
GCCAAAATTTACCACTAAAATGAAGTACAACATGTGGGGAAAAAACAATCTCAGAATCGTTTTGATAAGTAACAGTGTTCAAAAGTTATAACCATATAAAGCGAAGCAAGTCAGAATCCAAAAAATCGGGCTGAGCCTTAACCTGCAAAATGGCTGCGTCCTTAAGGGGTTAAAGGCATGTGGAGACTTAAAACCATAGATGCTCCACTAGGGAATTCTGGGAAGAATGCAAATAAGTTTTCCAAGGTGTTAAATGGAAAACAATACCTCCTTTTGCTACCTTGAAAGGCAGCCCCCTTAACATCAAGTATGACCTACAAGAAGTCTAAAAACATGATGTGGGATTAAGCCAAACCAGTATATATATATATTCCATAAGGAACAGACTCCCAACTGTAGACAGCACTGTTTCGACCTGGTTGGGTCTCCTCAGTACAGTGTAGGGAACTGATTTGGCTATGTGAGAGGCTATTGACTAGGATCAGACAGTAGGTGTTCTCCTTAAGGAGTCTGTTCCTTATGGAATAGATATACTGGTTTGGCTTAATCCCACATCATGTTTTTAGACTTCTTGTAGGTCATACTTGATGTTAAGGGGGCTGCCTTTCAAGGTAGCAAAAGGAGGTATTGTTTTTTCCATTTAACACCTGGGAAAACTTATTTGCATTCTTCACAGATGAAAGCAGGTTCACACTGAACACGTGAGACGCCGTGGAGACCGATATATACTTCCTGCAACATCCTTAAGAATGGCCGCTTTGGCAGTGGATCAGTAATGGTGTGCGGGGCCATTTCTGTGGAGGGCCACACAACCTTCCATGTGCTTGCCGAAGGTAGCCTGACTGCCATTAGGTACCAAGATGAGATCCTCAGACCCCTTGTGAGACCTTGTGCTGGCACAGTTGGCATTGGGTTCCTCCTAATGCAGGACAATGGTAGACACCATGTGGCTGGAGTGTGTCAGCAGTTCCTGCAAGATGAAGACATTGAAGCTATGGACTGTCCGCTCGTTTCCTCAGACCTGAATCTGATTGAGCACATCTGGGACACCATGTCTCGCTCCATCCAGACTGTCCAGGTGTTGGTTGACTCTTGTGTACATGTGTATTGAGAGCAGGAACAGATGTACAAGGATTTCATGTATAATATTTGGTGGGTGGTTTGGGTGGACATGGGCCCCCTAAATGGCTTGAGCTATTGGTTATAACTGCCTGTCCTATGAATGTACCCCATGTATGTATCTGATCACAGCATGCTTTCATGGACTTCTACTCCTTCCCATGCCTCCATGAAAACATAACCAATAAAAAAAGAGAATATCTCAGCACTAGGACTTCACCTCCCGGGCTCACACATATAATAAAACGTAAGGGGAGGTGCTATAAGTAGTGTTTAGCTGTCTATCCTGAACTGAAAATGGTAAGGAGATAATGAATGTACAAAACTACCAAGCATCTACTGCCACTAAAAAATGATAATGGTAATGCAGCTTCTTTCATGAACATCTTATACACGTGTATAAAAGCCATATAGTAATCCTGTCGTTAGTCACATAGGACATCACATCTTTTGATGAGACTAATCAGGTATCTGCTGAAAAAAATCTTTGACCGTGTGTACAGTATTGAATTCCAGATAACATTATCCTGTTATAAGTACAGCCTCATATTAGTTACATCTCCTCTGGCGACCAAAAAGATACTGGTGGAAAACCTCAGGATTTCACCTGCAACATTGTAGCCAACTTTGTTTGCAATATCGTTACAAGTGTTCCAGTATTTACAAACAATGTTATCTTTGTTGCCCATAACATTCAGTACAACCCACCACAATCTACCATCATTTTTTGGACTGTATTAGTCTTTTTTGGGTATGGTTAGCACTTGGGCCCTTTAGTGCTAATCTACCTTGTTGCCCAGCCTATGATCTCTAAACTTGCTACATTTTAATGTGTTTTTTTCCTACTGCTGATCAGTTTTTTGCTTCCAAATGTATATTGTTAATGCAAGACTTTATATATGTCTTAGGTGTTAATAGCATACATATATTATCTTTTTAACGATATTAAAATATGTTATACTCCATGGAAACGTGCTGTTATTTCATGTGATCCGATAAATACTTGGGGTAGATTTTGCAAATGTTAGTAGGTAAAGGACCTTAGATGACATGACCCTGGTCACATGACATGAGCTGCTGAATGGTGAGAAGGAGGCATGAGGAGGTGTAGGACAGAAGGACACACCCCTCTGACTCACTGCCAAATCTGGCTGTGTGCCAGGTCTGATAGCAAAGTCAATTTTATGGGGAAGAGAGGGAAAAATTGTTTGCTAAAATTTGTCATTTTGTTAAAAGGGCTCTATTGGAACCTGTCACTAACTGCCTCACTAATAAAGGGTCATCCAGATCACCCTCCCCCAGAGCAATCTGAACTGTTACGGACTCACTAATAAAGGGTTGTGCAGATCATGTGCATGTATCTGCACAAACTGTTAGAAACTGACTCCATGAGGATGGTGTGAGGGCCCGACTCTATAGATGGGGGTTGTGCTCATAGCCCAACACGGTGTAGATTGCTTGGCATTTGCCAGAGACCATCAGGATTGGCAAATTCGCCTCCGGCGTCTGTGCTTTTCACAGATGAAAGCACACTGAGCACATGTGACAGAGTTTGGAGACGCCGTGGAGACCAATATACTGCCTGCAACATCCTTCAGTGGGTCAGTAATGGTGTGTGGGGGCATTTTTTTGGAGGGCCGCACAACCTTCCATGTGCTCGCCGAAGGTAGCCTGACTGCCATTAGGTACCGAGATGAGATCCTCAGACTCCTTGTGAGACCTTGTGCTGGCGCAGTTGGCCCTGGGTTCCTCCTAATGCAGGACAATGGTAGACCTCATGTGGCTGGAGTGTGTCAGCAGTTCCTGCAAGATGAAGACTTTGAAGCTATGGATTGTCCGCTCGTTCCCCAGACCTGAATCTGATTGAGCACATGTGGGACACCATGTCTCGCTCCATCCAGACTGTCCAGGTGTTGGTTGATGCTGTAGTCCAGGTGTGGGAGGAGATTCCACAGGAGACCATCCACAACCTCATCAGGAGTGTCGGACAAAGTGCACCCGCGACACAATTATAGTGCAGACACTTTATAAATACATGTTCAAGCTCCAAATGTTATTGCAACGTTAGTAAAAAAAACCTGGCTCAGCCAGAATAATAGATCTGGGCCACTATTCTGTGACCACGTGTGTCAACTCACATGGCAGAATTCCCAGCTACAGGAAAATACTCACCCACACAGTGCAGGCCCAGCTACAACATTTGTAGGGAAATGTGCTGCAGGATACCAAATAGAACCGGTGTCCTCCATTGCCAACCATATCTCATCTTATGTCCAGGCTATAGCTACCAACAGGGTCTGAGAGCCTCCAGCCTATTGTACAGTGGTAAATATATTACCACCATATATTTTCCTTTCAGCAAATAATTGATAATGTGTAATAATAAGTTATTTTTCCAATATACTTTCTGTATCAATTCTTAACAGTTTTCTAGATCTCCGCTTGCTGTCCTGCTATAGCGTCTATGATTACTTTCACTGGATAGAAATCTGTCCATAGTTCATGTACGAGGCATTATATCACACAGCTCTGATTACCACCACATCAGCATGGACCGATTTCTATCCATTGGAAGAAAACATAGAAGCTTTCTATAAAAGGACACCAGAAAACCGTGAGGATTTAATACAGAAAGTATATGGGAAACTGTAGAACTTTTCCTAATATAAGTCATATCAATTATTTGCTGAAAGTGGACAACCCCTTTAAAGGGGTTGTCTGAGACTTATTAAAAAAAACAAAATGTGGCTGGGAGGGGGCTGCATAAAAAATGTAAAAAATAAAGATGTACTTACCTCCCGGCACCCTCTGGGTGTCCCGCTCTGCCGGCAACATTGGATTCAGCTTCCAACCGGCCGTGGCCAGCCATGCCCACCCTTCCCTATTCACATATGGTATATGCGGAACGCAGCCATGTTAGTTTACATGGCACACGGACGGAATGACAGCAAAGTAGAACACCCAGAGGGCACCTTGAGGAAAGTACATCTTTATTTTTTTAGGCAGCCCCCTCCAAGCCACCTTTTGTTTTTTTAATAAGTCTTGGACAACCCCTTTAAATTTAATACTGTAATCACTTCCATGTATCACCCTTAGGCTACATGCACACTGCCGTTACCCCCGCCCCTCTCCACAGGGATATATGGCACACGGCGCCGTATGCCGTGAAAAGATAGGACATGTCCTATCTTTTCTCCGGGCTTCCGAGCGGTACAGTGCCGCACGTGTGCTGTACCGGACTGCTCCCGTAGGGTGCCGTGAGCCCATAGAAGTGTATGGGGGATGTATCTCGGCCGTATATGCGTACATGTGTGTGAATGTAGCCTTAGGGTGATTTCAAAAGGCTGTTTGCTCACTTGGACCGGATACTGGGTGTGCACACTGCAGAAAAGCAGTCGCTTGGGCACAGTGCAGCGAGACAACATGCATTCACCACACCATGACCAGGAGCCATTGACTTATATTGTGGCCTTGATCTAGCCACAATTCCGGGTGTGTGAATGAGCCCTTCCAATCATATATATTCCCATAATAATATATTGGTGCACTTCTTTGAGTATTTCTAGACCAATATGACAACATTAGGTTTCGGTAATTTGTTACATCCAAGGCCTTCTTCAGGAATGGTCTGAGATAATATTTTCACATGACATTAATGAGGGGACACTTGGATCCGCTACCTAATTGCTGTAAATCTCTGGCTTCCAGTGGCTTTTGTTTAACTAGTAAGCTTTTAGGAGTATCCTGCGCACTGGTAAGTGAGTGCGGTACACAAATGTTTATGATAGCAATGTCTACAGACCTGGAATGTAACAACAGACAGATCCAGCTGCCGAACGTGACACACGCAGGGAATGGACTGCGCCAATCGCTGAGATTTATATGTATTTATCTTTCCTAAAGTGGTATCTAATCAGTTATGGCTTGGAGATGTGAGTGTTAAAGTATGGCCTGTTATGTACACACAACATTTTTTCGGGGCCACTTTACGAGTCCTGTTAGACCACATAGTTTTCTAGTGGTGCACATGGATTTTGTTTTATGCTCCTGCTATTGTTTGTTACTAGGATACAATTTGTCATGTTGTATATAACACCTGCATGTTATAATGTTACGTGTTGTGGGATCAGTTGTGTCGGCTAGCAGCATGTGAAAATTCTGATTCAGGCCAAGGCCACACGAGATCCGTGCAGGAAATCTCCTCCTCATACCCACATGTAATTTTCAGGGTGCGTTTACACGTTGCGTTTTGGTTGCGTTTTCATTGCGTTTGAAATGCATTACAACAGCTGATGCCGTAATTACATTACCGTTTATGTTTGTTAACACAATGTTAACACACATGTTAACAAAGTGCATGCGTTAACATCACGTTTACTATGCGTTTTGTAAATGGAAATGTTAACAGTGATGTAATTAGGCAAATCACCTCTCACAGTGATGTCACAGTACAGGGATAATACACACAGTGATGTCACAGTAGAGGGATAATACACACAGTGATGTCACAGTAGAGGAATAACATACACAGTGATGTCACAGTACAGAGATACACAGTGATGTTACATTACAGGGATAATACACACAGTGATGTCACAGTACAGGGATAATATACACAGTGATGTCACAGTACAGAGATAATACACACAATGATGTCACAGTACAGGGATAATACACACAGTAATATCACAGTACAGGGGTAATACACACAGTGATGTCACAGTACAGGGATAATACACACAGTAATGTCACAGTACAGGAATAATACACACAGTGATGTCACAGTGCAGGAATAATACGCACAGTAAGGTCACAGTACAAGGATAATACACACAGTGATGTCACAGTACAGGGATAATACACACAGTGATGTCACAGTACAGGGATAATACACACAGTGATGTCACAGTACAGGAATAATACACACAGTGATGTCACAGTACAGGGGTAATATACACAGTGATGTCACAGTACAGGGATAATACACACAGTGATGTCACAGCACAGGGGTAATATACACAGTGATGTCACAGTACAGGGATAATACACACAGTGATGTCACAGTACAGGGATAATACAAACAGTGATGTGACAGTACAGGAATAATACACAAAGTGATGTTGCAGTACAGGGATAATACACACAGTGATGTCAAAGTACAAGGATAATACACACAGTGATGTCACAGTACAGGGATAATATACACAATGATGTTACAGTACAGGATAATACACACAGTGATGTCACAGTACAGGTATAATACACATAATGATGTCACAGTACAGGAATAGTACACACAGTGATGTCACAGTACAGGAATAATACACATAGTGATGTCACAGTACAGGAATAGTACACACAGTGATGTCACAGTACAGGAATAATACACATAGTGATGTCACAGTACAGGGACAGTACACACAGTGATGTCACAGTACAGGGATAATACACACAGTGATGTCACAGTACAGGGATAGTACACACAGTGATGTCACAGTACAGGGATAATACACACAGTGATGTCACAGTACAGGGATAGTACACACAGTGATGTCACAGTACAGGGATAATACATATAGTGATGTCTCAGTACAGAGATAATACACACAGTGATGTTACAGCATAGGGATAATACACACAGTGATGTCACAGTACAGGGATAATACACAAAGGGATGTCACAGTACAGGGATAATACACACAGTGATGTCACAGTACAGGAATAATATACACAGTGATGTCACAGTACAGGTATAATCCACACAGTGATGTTACATTACAGGGATAATACACACAGTGATGTCACAGTACAGGGATAATACACACAGTGATATCACAGTACAGGGATAATACACACAGTGATGTCACAGTACAGGATAATACACACAGTGTTGTCACAGTACAGAGATATTACAGAGATGTCACACTAGACAGAGTTGTCACAATACATAGATAAACGCTATGATGTCACAGTACAGATGTAATATGCACAGTGATGTCACAGTACAGGGATAATACACAGGATACAGCTCCTATACGTGTAACCTGTGTGCAGTCTGATAAAACACGTATCCGATGGAAGCTTTTCAGGTTGTCAGCAGTGTCTGTAGTGCGCTGCTCAGTGTCAGTGTCATCAGGTGAGCTGTGAAGTGTCACCAAAATAAAACCTTTTGGATTGTATAGATAAAAAATGTAAGGTAGAGAAAACTACCAATAATAGTGCAGAATGTGGTCATTATGTGGGTTTTGATATAACAAATGATTGTCGGAGGCAGCGCTGTGTTACTGAGCCATGCGCTATGTTTAGCTTAGCTCTGGCACTGATTTACTTTATCCTAATACCCCCAGTCCATTTAAACACATTAAGGCAGAGGCAATAGCAGACACTCAGCCCTTCTCCATCCTGTATCTGTGTTACTGTCAGTCAGGGCCTGCGCTGCCCACACTCGTCCTCCATGGACCTTCCTTATTCTGCTTTTCACATCTGCCAGTGCGACTCTCGGCCATAATTCATCCGATATTCGAGACAGGAATGAGTCAGGTTGTATAAATCTGTTTGACAGGCGCTTATTGCACATGAATTAGGAATCTGACAAGTTTGCATTTTCAAAAAATGAGATCTTCTCCATGAGATAATATTTTGGATAATTGCATTGAAATGTGTTCCTGGTCAATCCAATAGTTTACTTAATGTGCAAACATTCTGAGGAATACAGAAAATCCGCAGAAATAAATATGCTAGGATTGACGCTCAGAATCTTATCAAATACCAAGAACAGCGCCACACATTGTATAGTGGCTGGGTTTGGTATGGCAACTCACTGAAATTCACATAAAACAGGTCCAAAATGAACCTTAAAATCACGGGCCTGGGAACTCACTGGAGAGCAACGTGACCATTTCAACAGTTGATTTGGGGGACCTCATTCATCTGATTTTGACCACTAATCCTAAATGAATATCGGAGTAAATAACAGAATTCTAAAATATCTAAATAACTGAAAGTATTTGTATTGTTTGATGGTGTGATCAAGTGATACACTTTTTTTGTGGAGATAGAATCATCAGTCGCAAGTTAATCTGACTACACACAGTTGGTTTGTAGTCTGTTGTCAAGGAGATATATATTGTTCTGCTTTATATACAGAAAGTAGTACAAATTTTGATACATTAAATATTTACTATCTAGTTGGGAAGTCAGCTGCCTCAACTTCATTCAGCCATCTGTTCTTAAAGGGGTTGTCAACTTTTTTATAAATCTGTTATTAGAAGTCTCTGCATGTATATGTACCTGTGTCTTTGCCTCTTTTGAAAGCTGCACCCTTTGCCTGTTCTCAGCATGCTGTCTCTGCATTCACACACAGCTGCCGTCTCTGTCCCTGCTCCAGGGCGTCCATGTGACGTCACCCTCAGTCTCTCTCATCTCACAGTCCGTCAGAGAAAGGGAGAGAGGAGGGAAGAGGAGAATGAGTCATACTCTCCTGCTGCAGATCCGCCTATGCAAAGAGATGGTCAGAGATGTAAAGAAAGAAGCATATAGGGTCTGCACACAGTACAAAAGTAAGTAGCAAGACTGCTGAATCACTTGATGAACATTTAGGGATTATCTACAGTAAAGGCAGTAGAGATAGGTCCAAAACAGAGGTGTTATTCATCTGTGAGTACATGCACATCAAGCATACATGTGTATTTAAGATTGAAAAAGAAAAGTCATCTATTGGTGTATCCATAGTTGTGAAGGGATATGATTGACAGAATGTCAAAAGTCGCAGACTTTTCTGTTGTAGGACCCTAATGACAAGACCTCCTGTGTGGTGCAGGTTTACAGGATTAAATGTTACATAACTTCTACATAGCTACAAAGTTTAAAGGAGAATTCTAAAGTCAGGCGTTTCTGAGATATCCACAGGATCTTTAAATGGAGAACTTGGTGCAGAGGTGCGGACGCTCTTAAGTCTTTGGAAGTGCTGAAAATATATACGCTTGGGAGGGGCGGATTATGTCTGCCATGGGTCCTGGGCAGTATGAATAATATAGTCCTACAAGTCTGGAATCACTTCCTACATATGAGACTAGAATCAGCTTCTTGGGGAATGGAGGATGTGTCCCTTCTACCTGCTTTCAAACTGCTGTTTCAGGACCTTTGGACCTTTGGCTCTTGCATACATTTGTTTCGAGAGCAGGAACAGATGTGCAAGGATATCATCGGTAAAAGTCTTTCTTTGTATCAAATTTTGTGGGTGGTTTGGGTAGCCATAGGCCCCCTAGAAGACTTGGGCCCCGAGCTACTGATGCTTGGCTTTTTTTGTCACTTTTAGACACATGAGGAGAATGGTTACGCATGCTCAGCAAACTCTCCATACGGCTGGACTGAGGAAAGGGGGTCACCGGACCCCCTTTCCCGAAATAAGTGCAGGTTTTAGAGTGATAGAGTCACACCTATTATGTTTTTATTATTTATACAGTGGATATATCATAAATACATTTTTAAAAATTAGACATAAATTCATAACTTGCCGTTAGCATGTCGGGGGTTAGTCCATACAGATTTGACACTGTCAATGGTCACTGTGCACTCTGTGTATGTACACAGCCCCTTGACTAGATAATTGGTTAGTCCATCTTTTCTGTCTTTTCTAGCCATAATCATAATCCAATGTATCAACAAAAAGCATCAGAAGTTATTTCATGGAGAATGTAAACATTTACCAAAGCGGACATGTCAGGAGAAGTGACAGCTCCTCTGTAGAGCCGCTTTCTGCACGGTTTTCCCACAGTCCTAGTAAATGATAGCACATACAGTGGAAGATATGATGGATGACTGTGGGTTTTACTTTCACACAGCATATTTAAAGGGGTACTCCAGTTTAATTTTACATTGAAAGATTTAGCAATGACCATATATACAATTTAATATTAAAGTTTTGTAGTTTGTTTTCTGTATCATGAAAAACCAGGGACACTTACTCTTAGATCCAGGCACCGTGACTGTGATAATCATTTTAAAGTTGTTATCCATGGTCTCTTTCCTTCTAAAATCAACTTTTAGAATCAGTCGGCCGGAAGCTCCCATCCGACACCATCTCCCAGCGCTTACAACGCTGAGAGATAGGGACGGATGGGAGGAGCCGGGCACATCCCGGACCGGAAGTTCCCTGTGCGCGGCTTCTGTGCCACTGTAAACAAACAGGGGCACGGATGAAACGGACCGCCTCTTGGGACATCAGCGGCACCGGAGGAGGTAAGTACACGTTTGTTATTTTTAAATAGCCTGCCCCAGCCCGGCCATAACCAACTTTTTATACCCGGATAACCCCTTTAATGACACAAAAAAATCTGTCCAAGTCATATAACAGACTCCGGAATGCACAGCTCTTACATTGCTTTATATGTTCTCCAGTCAATCAAAATCAAAATACCGTAAATAAATCATTTATTTTAATATCTTACTATCTCTATAAATATAAATGATACACTTGTAAATATTAATAATAATATTCTCATAATAACAAAATATAATACAATAACAATGTTAATACAATACTGTGTATATACCAATGCACTGGTATATACACAGGACTATGTACAGGGCTATATACAGGGCTAAACACGGCTATGCACAAGGTTATACACACGGCTATGCACAGGTCTGTATACAGGGCTATGCATAAGGCTATACACAGGGCTATGCACAGGACTGAATACAGGGCTATACAAATGACCGTATAAAGCGCTATGCACAGGGCTTTGTACTGAGCTATGCACAGGACTATATGCAGGGCTATGTACAGGGCTGTATACAGGGCTATACACAGGACTATGAACAGAGCTATGTATAGGGCTATACACAGGACTATATGCAGGGCTACGTACAGGGCTATACACAGGACTGTATACAGGGCTATGCACAGGGCTTTGTACTGAGCTATGCACAGGACTATATGCAGGGCTATGTACAGGGCTGTATACAGGGCTATACACAGGACTATGAACAGAGCTATGTACAGGGCTATACACAGGACTATATGCAGGGCTACGTACAGGGCTATACACAGGACTGTATACAGGGCTATGCACAGGGCTATGCACAGGGCTATGTACTGGACTATGTGCAGGGCTATGCACAGGGCTGTATACAGGGCTATGTAAAAGGCTATGTACAGGGCTATGCACTGGGCTATGTAAAAGGCTATGTACAGGGATATGCACAGGGCTGTATACAGGGCTATGCACAGGGCTGTATACAAGGCTATGCACAGGGCTATACACTGGGCTATGTACAGGGTTATGCACAGTGCTGTGTTGACAGCTACTGGGGAGATTGTGTAGCAGGGGCCAGACTTCTCCAGCCCAGGGCAAGACAATAGGTTTATGTTCCCTTTCAGTGCATTAATTCCTGGAATAACATGGCCAGTGTAGCAGGGGCTGTCATAAACACCTGGCACAGGTGGGTAAGCAGCTCTATTTGTAGAGCCCCTCTTATTGCTCAGCTGGGACCCTGTAAATAATCCTAACATTATTTAAGCTAATGTGTTTTTAATAGGAACATACAGTTTAATGGGGTCTTAATGAAATGTAAATAAGAATGGCACTACTGTTTGGGGCTAGTTAACTTTGTTTTCCAGCAGTTTGTTCTATTCTCTTTTACAGCACTCTGCAGACTTTTATATGGCAGCATGATGGCTGGATGCATGTTCACATGTTGTTATGTTGTATGTTTGCACCCATTATAAGGCCATATAAAGGCTTCATTACCTCTCAGGACTGTGCCTGTAACCCCACTGCTGTGATCTGCTGCTGTCACTCACCTCAATAGGAAACTGCCTGCTATCTGCACTATTTCCCAGCATTGCGTCTTAGATAGGCTCAATGGGACGTGGGAAAGAGTTAGAAATGAATAACAGTATAATTAATAGTAATAATAGAAAAAATAAAAAAAAAAAATAAAAATATATATATATATATATATATATATATATATATATATATATAATATAGTGTAATTTATTGAAGATATTTACTTCTATAAATATTGTTTTTCACATAGAAATATATCGACAATGTTATAAAGAAAAAAGAACATAGAGATTTACCATATTTACTAGTAGTAGGAAATAATGGGTAAAATTCCCATAAGTTACCAATCCTAATAATAATGATTTCAGTAGATAATTAATGATATAAAAAGTAATATTTAAAGCAAAATATAATATATGTAAATACATATTTCTAAAATATTTTCTGTTTTTGTTATTACTTATTTCTATAGATAGTATTGCTAAAATATATATACACACACACACATATATATATATAGAGAGAGAGTAAAAAATGTATAATAATCTATATTAATGATGACAATAAATTGATAAAACAGTAACAATTGTAGTATTTAGTTAACAATTACTATATAAGTAAACATATTATTTGGTATGATTATTATTATATATATTATATTATATTTGAAATAAGAATCGACCTAATTTTCATCTTATATGCCAAATATACCTTTTATAATAGATATTACATGCATTTTAGCATATTAGCGAGTTTCTACACTGTATGACAGCAGTCTTGGCTAAGTAATCCTTACAAATAACGTTATTCTTTATGGAGAGTATCTGTTAGAGTGCACACCACAACAAAACTAAAACAGTAATCTACATTACAGTTAGAACTATATGCAGTTATAAAATATACGGCAATTCTACATACAGTTTACTATACACAGTGTGCTACTTATACAGCTATACTATATGCAGTTATTTATATGCAGTGATATATATATCAGTAATACTATGGATATATAATCTTATATATATAGGTATACTAGCATATGATATACATTAAACATGGGAGGGTCGGTACGGGAGCTGGTCATGATCACTGGCTGCTGACCTCTATATGGGGCTGCTATATGAATACAAAGGACCTTCTATAGGACATAGGTGAGTGCAAGGTTCGTGGTACAGACTGCAACAGCTCTATGTCTCACACCTCCATATGCCCCCGGTATATTACTGCTAATACCGAATATATATATCTTTATCATCATGTATAAAGCACCAAATCGGTTTTTACTAATTTGGAGTGCAGTCTCATCTTTTTGGGATATATGGCTGGTGTGTCAAGACAGGATTGGGATTCAACCACAATGATTTTTGTTATGCTACCTATGGTGCGGATGGACTGTGTACTTATCTTTATCTATACTATCTATCTATCTATCTATCTGTATCTATCTGATCTATCTTCTATATGCATTTTATCTAATTATCTATGTATAGTCTAATCTATACATCCATAATCTATCTTATTGTATTAACGTTTCTTACTGTACTCCCATATAGATTCATCTATTATTATTATTAGATTTTATTATCTTCTAATCATCATATATCTTCTTGCCAGTTTTTACTGAAATATTATATCTACCTTTTTTAAATATTGTACTGTTTGGTATCTATCACTATCTACACAATTGGCAGGGAGCTCTTCTGTGCAGTAAAATGAGTTACAGCCGCCGTGCCCTGATAGTTAGTAGTTTGTTGGGGGTAAAACAGTATACATACTATAACAAATATTCAGCAAATATGTTTGCAAACCTAATATAATATAATATTTTATTATAACAGAAACAGCAGCACAAGTCTCTCAGAAAAATGTACTGGGTTCTATCCAGTACTGTCACCAGCCAGAGTCCATTGATATCCAAACATAAGTAAAACGGCAGCACTCCAAATGTGAACTAATATATGTATCACCTCTGGAGGTGGACTAAACCTAAGTTTTTTTTCCTACTTTTGGTAGTGCTGCCATTTCTATATGATATATTATATATAATAGTAGTATATAGAAAATAACATATTTCAGTTCTAATTTCTATTAATAATATGGTCCTATTTTTCTATATATTGATTTATGTTAGCTGGGTGCAGGTTTTTTGGTTGTATTTCACCAATTTTCTAGGTGGATTGGGGTATTTGCACAATTTTTTATCACTTTTTTAAGCACTGCACAGGAGATTGTTCTTTCTTGTCTTTGTATTTCACCTGCTTCCTCATGTTGGCACATGATTTACCATTGTTTGGGGCCTAAAAGTAAAAGCACTTCACTCCACATCCAGGCACCCTGACTGTAGTAATATTCTTATCCTTGTTATCCATGGTTTCCGTCCTTCTAAAATGAAATTGTCAAATCAAATTAAGCTGATAATCCAGAAGGGCTCTGGGGAGGCTTTACCTTACCCTCTCTGTGTTTTAGCTTTATAAGCTGTTACAGTGTTCACAAGCTCTTCCCCTTCCCACTGTATTAGATTACATGAAACATAAAGAGGGGGAAGTGCTGAGGGAGCATAGGGCAGGAGGAGACAGTATAAAAGCCTGTGAAGCTAAAGCACAGTGGGGCTCTGGTAACAACCCTAAGAGTCCTTCAGGCTCATTAGCATAATTTATAAGCTGATTTGAGAAGAAAGGAGACCATGGATAACAAATATAAGAAGATTACCACAGTCACGGTGCCTGGATCTATGAGTAAGTGCCCCTGGTTTAGCATGATGGATTTTGATGGTAGATTTTCTTTTATGTTTTTATGTTGCACCATTCTAAAAAAAATTGAGTTTTATTCCTCCTTTCGTATATATGTAAGATAAAGTCAAGGAGGCTGGGAACTAAACCATACATCACGCTCCCTCCGTCACCTCCCATCGCTCTGCTTCCTAACAACACCCCTCAGCGCCGATTAAAGGCTCTGCTTCCCCCTGACTTTATCTTTACCATATGAGAGTAGGAAAAATTGTGGATCTTTTAAGAATGGTGCAACACAGAAACCTAAGAAAAGAAGCAATTGGACACAATTAATGTAGAAAATAAGCTTCTCCTTGTGGTTTGTGGGGCTGAGGCGAGGTGACCGGTTGCAGCCTTTAGGCTTCGGCCTAGTTCTTCTAGCAAACATCACGCATCAATAGCAGGTTGGGTTAGGGGGATGATTTAGCAGGTTGCACTGATCACATGAAGCCCTCTGTAGTGTCACCACATTGTAGATGGGTGACATGCCTTCCCATTACTTTTCAGCCTAACAAATTTACTTTTCATCAACATGTGGTGTGTGGATTTAGGTGTCAAAACCCGGAGAATTAGAAATGGTAATTTTCCGTCATTAAAGGTGAAATGTGATCTGTGACAACAACTGCAGCATGTCTGTGCGCTAGGGCAAATAATTCCTATGATTGGCCATCATTATGGATGTCAGGCAGGAGGTTTTAATTTTTTTAAATGTATGAAAACATTATAAAACCTAACATAAATTTGGTATCCCCGTAATCGTACCGACCCAAAGAATAAAGTAGACATGTAATTTGGGGTGCACAGTGAAATCCGTAAAATCCAAGCCCACAAGAATACGGCACAAATGCGTTTTTTTACCAATTTCACTGCATTTGGAATTTTTTTCCCGCTTCCCGGTACACGGCATGAAATATTAAATACCACCATTTTGAAGTGTAGTTTGTTACGCAGAAAATAAGCCATCACACAGCTCTGTACATGGAAAAATAAAAAAGTTATAGATTTTTGAATGTGGGGAGTGAAAAATGAAAACGCAAAATCGAAAAAGGGCCATGGCGGGAAGGGGTTAATGAACAAAAAAATAACTTTTTATGATTTTACCCATTGGCTGCAATATAACACAGACAGAAAACTTTAAAGGGGTCTTTGCGTACCCACTGTATAGCTACCTCACACAAGTTATCAAAATTCATAAGCAATGCTGCACAAAGGGTTAAATGAAAAATTTCGTTGCCATTAGACTGAAAGTAGAATCTGAGAGCAACATAACTCACACCAAAATAGTGTTAAAACTTCTGCAGGAACTAATCTAATAGTGATATAATGTATGGATTACAGGACGGAGCTTGCTCCCACAGTTATGCAGCGGATTTTATCTCTTACTGAAAAATCGATCATTTTCTCAGTGACCCGGGTAATCCCTTGAGAAAACAGAATTACCCGCTGTAACGTCTTATCATTATCTCCAGAACACGAGGGGTTACACAAGTTTATAACAAACACTAAACCTCACATCAATTCTCAACACGGGGCTGTGATGGCTGCAAAGTCACTGCTGTAACTATATACATATATAGGGGGTCATTTATCTTAGTCTGATGCGCCTTTTTTGGTTGAATTTTTTTTTTTTATAATTCTTTATTTATATAGCGCACACAGATTATGCAGCGCTGCACAAAGCATGTCAAATCAGTCCCTATCCCCACGGGGCTCACAATCTAAACAAACTACTAGTATGTTTTTGGAGTGTGGGAGGAAACCGGAGTACCCGGAGGAAATCCAAACATGCAGAGAAGATACAAACTCTTTGCAGATGTTGACCTGGGTGGGATTCAAAGCCAGGACCCAAGCACTGCAAGGCAGAAGTGCTACCCGCTCCGCTCAGACACTGTGCCGCCCCCATTTTAGTGACTTTTTCAGCGCACTTTTTCCAACAATTCGCCGGATTTCGCCGTGTAGCAATTTCCTGGTTTGTGCCTAATTTGTCTTTGTATTTCTCCTGCTTCCAGATATTTGTGCCTGATATAACATTGATTTGCACCTATATGGGCGTAAATAATTGCGACATAACACGCCAGTCCACACCATGCTTAGGAAATGCAATGGTATGATTTGCGCAACAAAATTGATCAATAAATAAACTTTATTTAACAAAGACAAATCAGGTCTATGACATGATATTATGAAAAATGAGATTCGTATCTTAAATATGACACAAAAAACAACATGTTTCTAGGTGTTTTATCATCCACAACTTCAAAATTCAAGGCTGGGAGTTGTAGTTCCACCACTAGTGCTATGTAAACCACACGGCCTCTGTATATGTTGACGATATTACATCCTTGCCGGCACCACTTTCTATTGAAAATCAGAATATTATTACACAATATTAATTTTCCGAAGACATAAGGAGCGGCAGGCGATTGTCAATGAGTTCATTGTGATGACCTCGATGAAGGCACAGGCATCATCTACGATACTAATCTTCAAGACTCATAAATCTTTATTCGCATTTTGCACAAGACGACTTCACAGGGCCTCAGACACTCCATGACTTCCTATGTGTTATTCACTGTAACATAATGGGGGACATTTATCAGAAGTGTCTGAGGTAAAACTGTTCTAGTTGCCCATGGAAACCAATCAGAGTTCAGCTTTAATTTTAAAAAAAGCTTTGGGAAAAAGTAAACCTGAGTGCTGATTGGCTGCCATGGGGAACTAGAATCGTTCTGCTCTCAGACACTTAAATCTGATAAATCTCCCCCATTATGTTGCTCAATCACATCTGGATATACGGCTTTTTTGTTCTTAATTTAGATAGAGATGTAGCAGTGCTAAGGATGTCATGTTGACTACAACAATATCTGCATCTATTAGTACAGGACGGCAGATTGTGTTATCTTGCCTCAATGCAAATCTAACAAAACGCATAATAACAAAGTCGGCCCTGCTACATCTGTGTGTATACTGTGTACGTTAACCCCTTTCTGACCAGGCCTTAAAAGGTATTTAATGACTGGGACATTTTTAACAAATTTTCATACTCCTTGGTTTAAGTGCCATAACTTCCTTTTTTTGTGCAATGCCATAAAGATTTTGGCAGCATTTTTTTGTGATAGTTAAAAATAAAAAAGTTAAGACCTTTTTTCAATTTTTAGTGTTCTGGGGGGGTTAAAGTTAGAAAAACTGGAGAGAAATATTTTTTCTTTGTAATGTATTGTGTATATTTTATATTAAGTTCTTGAATTAACTCAAAATGACCATTGTAAATGAATTCTCTACTGATGGTAGATGGTGGTTTTAAAATATTATGGGGCAGATTTACTTACCCGCGATCCAGTGGCGCGTTCTCTGCGGTGGATTCGGGTCCGGCCGGGATTCATTAAGGCAGTTCCTCCAACGTCCACCAGGTGGCGCTGCTGCGCTGAAGAGCATCGGAACGCACTCAAGTTCACCGGCCTATTCCTAGTGAAGGTAAGTGCAAGCTCCGCAACACTTTTCTTTTTTTAAATGCGACGGTTTTTCCGAATCCATCGGGTTTTCGTTCGGCCACACCCCCCCGATTTCCCTCGCGTGCATGCCAGCGCCGATGCGCCAAAATCCGATCGCGTGAGCCAAAATCCTGGGGCAAATCAGGGGAAATTGGCGCAAAACGGAAATATTCGGGTAACACGTCGGGAAAACGCGAATCGGGCCCTTAGTAAATGACCCCCTATATATGTATAGTCTGGGGCAAATGTGGAGACTATGGTGATGTTTTTCAATTGATTGGGCATTATTAATTTTTAAATATATATTACTGAAATATGTAATGTGTGTGTATTACCATGATATGTTCCCCATGAGGTCATAAAAGGACATTTCCACATTTTTTTCCTTTTTTTACATTATTTAACATTTTTAACATTTTATTTTAACTTTTTTGTTTTTATCTGTAACTAAGGGAATCTATAAGAAGCCTAGTTACAGGGAGAAACCACCCCCTGATGGGGCAGATGTTTCATCAGAGCAGGACTGTGTCTGATCAGACTCTTCAGCTCTGAATTACCCCTACAGACCCACCTAGCCTCACCCTGCTGTTCTCTTGATTCTCTAAATTGAACCCTTTCACAGACCCTCTACTTCAGCAGTGGTTTAAGACTGCCATGGGTCCTGGGATGTATGAATATTATAGCCCCTACAAGTGTGGATTTACTTCCTACATATGGTACTAGAATCAGATTCTTACAGAATGAAGGATGTGCCCCTTCTGCTTTCAACCTGATTCAGGACCTTTGGAGGACCTTCAAAGGTCCTAAAATGGCTCTTATGTAAATGTGTGTTTAAGGTCCTCCTCAGTATAAAATTTGGTGGGTGGTTTGAGTGGCCATGGACCCCTGGAAGTTTGGCCCTCATGCTACCGCTCAAACCACCTATATTATAATCCACTGCTGCTCTCTTCAGCTCTGAGTAAAAACTGCAGACAGTGTTAGGTCTTGTCCTTCGAGATCTGTGTAATCGTATCTTTGGGTGTGCTGTTAGTGGCAGCAGGACTGTAAAAAATGGATTTATATTCAAGGAATTTTAGAGTATACAAGCACATTGGGGGAATCCTCAGTTTGCTGAGCCCTTAGCTCTGTGAATGAGCTGTTCCACAGCCCCTCCCCTCAGCTCTGAGTAAAAGCTGCGGAAAGATTCTAATTCAATAATACAGAAGCCACTCAGAGCAGAAGGAGGGGCCCTAGAGCCATAGAGCAGATCAGTGAAAAGACCAAAGAGGACAGCAGTGTGAGGACTAAGCAGCTAAGATATGTACTAGCTTTGGGATCAGCTGCTAAATAAAGGTGTCAGTAGATGTCACACAATCAGTGACTAACATAGGAGAAAGGAACCCTCCATTAGAAAGAGATAAGCGGTGCCCTGGTAGCACTATGGATAGTCACCAAGCTCTGACATGAGAGTTTATACTACGATAATCTACATTCATGTCAATAATAGAGCATAAATCTCACATGTTTTATGTAGAAGAGCTTACATTCTACTTTTTATAGAAAATGAATGGTTACAGTTCCGCAGCTAGGACAGACATAACATTGTATCTAGAGATAATAGATTGGAAGGCCTCACCTCTGTATCAGTGACTAGTGGGCACATGCTCTCACTCTCCTGTACTGTATACACAGCCTGCGGAATGTCAACACCAGCGCAACAGATAAGGGCGACTCCTGGATACATCATGGCTCATCTCTCCTGACATCAGCCGCCTCTATACTGAGGTTTCCACAATCACCCATCTGTTCAGAACTGAGAAAACAGAGTTTCCTTCCAAAAAATGTAAGAAAAATTAAAAGAAACTATAAAGGCTGTAATGTTATGTAACAATTATTGGAATCTGCATTTTACAAAACTTATTGGTATATGGTGTATATATACGGTATGTGTGTATATATGCTGTATGTCCGTGGCATTGTATGCGTGTGTACATGTGATGAGTATATGCTGTATGTGTATATGGTATATGGGTGTGAACGAAAAAAAAAAAAAAAAAAAAAAACAAAAAAAAAGAAAACAAAAAAAAAAAAAAAAAAAAGAAAAAAAAAAAAAAAAAAAAAAAAAAAAAAAAGTAATAAAAAAATGAAAATATGTCATGTGTGTAATATACGGCTGTCTGTCCGTGGGATTGTATGCGTAGGTACAATTATGAGTATATTGGCTGTATGTTATATGGTAATGGTGTATATATACGGTTATGTAGTGGTAATACTCGTTGTAGTCCGTATTGGCACTGTAGTGCGTGTGACCTTGATGAGTCGTATATGCTGTATGTTTTAGTGGTATATGGTGTATAGTATACGGTTGTGTGTATATGCGATGTATTGCCGTATATGGCACGTATGTTGTGTATGTGAAGGATATGCTGATGTGATTAGGGTATGGTATATGGTTAATATACGGTATGGTGTGTATATTGGCGCTGTATGTCCGATATGGCACTGATGTGTGTGTACATTGATGATATTGCTGTATGTGTATATGGTATGGATGGTGTATATATACGGTATGTGTGTATGTGCCGTCTTATGTCCTATATGGCACTGTATGTGTGTGTACTTTGATGCGTATATGACTGTATGTGTTATATGGTATATGGTGTATATATACGTATGTGTGTATATACGCTGTAATGTTCCGGGACTTGTCATGTGTGGTGTATTGTGATAGTATATGCTGTATGCATATATGGTATAAAATTGTGTAATATAACGGTATGTGTGTATATCGCTGTATGTCCTATATGGCACTGTATTATGTGTGGTTATGTGATGATCTTGCCTGTATGCAATATGGTTAGCTGTTATATCGGAACAAAATGTGTGTAATATACCGGTATGTCGTATACTGGCACGTATGTGTGGGTAATGTGCTAGTAGTATCTGCTGATGTGTATATTGTATGGGTATCATAACGGTATGTGTGTATATGCCGCTGGTATGCCCGTATATGGCACTGTATGTTTGTGCACAGAGTATATGGCTCATCAACTTATGGCTGCTTTATAACTAAATAATAGATGTTGATGTTCCTTCTAAGCTTTTCTCTCCTCATCCATAACTGAAGTCTGGGAAGCAGATGTGAGTGGTCCCTGAAGCAAGTTTCCACAGCCCCAGGTAGGTGTTCTGTCTAAAAGAGATATAAAAAAGTTAGTATTTCACCATACTCTAATGTCAAAAATGCAAATACAACGAGGAGCAACTCTGAGATTGGTCCGAAGCGTACCACAGTCCAGAGCAACAATGTACAACTAAATTGCTTGTGTCTCAAATAAAAGAGTAAATCCAGTGTAATCAGATTTCACTACAGTCAGCCAGTATGCACAGGAGACATTTTGAGACGTTATTCTCAATCCAATCTCGTTAGCGTCCTTCCCATTTTCCGGGAGGATCGTGTCAACTGAGGCTGTGAGAACAGATGGACACGAAAACCCATTGTAATCTTTAACAGGGATTCCAAGAATAAACATAAATTATCAGTTTCAACATTGGGCCATTAAAAAAATATAAGCTATAGTTGTATAGACATCAGACAGAAGATGGCCGCTGGTCCATGTCTCCACATCACTGACCTGCCACTGCCTGGAGTCATGTGATCCCCCTATTGTTGGCTAATGTCTGTTTGCTTGCGTCAATCAGTATTGCCAGTGTGTGTAGGACCGCATAGGGAGGTTTCTAAGGTTGGGGGGGTTCCCGGGTGAAAATCTGGAGGGAATAGTCATACTGCATATGCAAACTTCTGTATCAGACAGCCCCTCCCCCTAGTAATAACTCTAGATATACCGCTGCCACCCCCCTCCAGAATCACGTTCTTGTATTACAGACTCTGCTCAGTAATACATAATATATACAGCCTCCCCCCCATTTTATAATCTATATTCACACGCCTCTTCCATCCCCCCATAAAAAAGTTGTCTATGTTCTTCTCCGTGTTTGCGGGTTTCCTCTGGGTCCTCTGGTTTCCTCCCACAAGCCTTCTAAACACATAACTGCGTAGGGTTGATTGCATTGTGGCCCCATTTGGGGACGATGTCTGCGGCAACTCTGTGCGTCATACCCCATATACACAGCCTCAACCGCCTCAGTAATAATATACATCTCTCCCTGCAGTAATAATCTATATACAACGCCTCCACCCAAAAATGCCCTACATGCAACTTCCCCCACCCCCCCTCATTTATAATCCTATATACAGCTCCTCATCCCAGTATATATAATATATGTAAATATACAAGAAAAGCCGCTCCCAGTAAACACCTATAGGTACAACCTCCCCCATCCTCAGTTATACATCTATATACAGCCTCCTCCATCCCAGTAATATATATATATATATGTATATATACAGCCTCTCCCCAGTAATACACCTATATACAACCTCCCCCATCCTCAGTTATACATCTATATACAGCTTCCTACTCCCCCCAATAATACATATATATACAAATACAGTGGTGTAATTAGAAGCTGATGGGCCCCAGTGCAAAGTCTGTGCCAGGCCTCCGACTATAATGTATAGTGTATAGTAATAGTCATCTCATATGGGAAAGTAACACCATAAGGGCCCCCTAACCCTCTTGGGCCCGGGTGCGACCGCAACCTCTGCACCCCCTAAAGTTACACCCCTGTATATATACAGCCTCACCCAGTAATACATTTATACAGCCTCCCCCCAGTAATACAACTATATACAACCTCCCCCACGCTCAGTTATGCATCTATATACAGTATTCTCTTCCCCCCAGTAATATATTCCCCCCGTAACCCCGCTACATGGCTACCTTGTCTTCTTTTGGAATTTTGGTGTACTGGCGCAAGTGGTTCTTTGTGCCACGTCACCAAGCCGCCTGCATTAGGATGGCAACATCCTGTGCTCTACACGGTATATGGCAGAGCAGGGAAAGTTAAATCCCACACTCAGTCTGAATCAGTCGGATCGTCCGACGCCACACCTCCCAATTTGGGCCCAAATCATAGTGTAACAAAACGGAAAATGTAATAAATGACCCCCTATATGTCTGTCTCTCTGGAATGATACCCATTATGGAAAGAATGCAATGTCTGGAGTTTTGGGGTTCTCTTAATGCCTGAGAATTACGAAAGTTTTAGACATTTAAATGATAGGAAAAATTTAAAATAATTTCATCTTCCCTCGGTCTGAGGTCCTGGGGGAGGCTGGCGGTATCTGGCATAGAAGAAGTTAACACTATGTGAGTGCTGATGGTGCAGCCGCCTGACTTGTATCACACTTGTTTATATCCCAGCAGACAGTCTCTCTGGTAAATGGATGAAGTCTTCCCTGGAGAAACTGGAGCAGGTTACAACATTCTGAACATACATCACACATCAAATGTCACCACTAAAAGTCCCACAGAAGAAGGCTGACTCCATGTCCGACTCTCAGGTGCTAGAAGAAGGTCCAGCTTTATTGATGGTCATTGGTAACTCTACCACTTAAGAGGAGATAGTGACCGCTAATTCTAATAGACGTATACAAGTATCAGGCATCTGACAAATGACTTTTCTCAATTGTATCTTTGGATTTACACAAAGCTCCAGAATGTGGACTAACTCTTAAAGGGGTTGGCCTCTAATATCAAACTTTAGCAGGTAAAGTATAAGCCTCTAATTGGGTCTCCCGAATTGGATCCTCGGGCATTGGATCCCTCCCGAATTGCACCTACCCCAGTAAAGTTAGACTGTAGTCCACTTGTATATGCGCTGGTATGTCCGTATATGGCACTGTATGTGTGTGCACATGATGATATGCTCATCAAACTTAATGCTGCTTTATAAATAAATAATAGATGTTGATGTTCCTTCTAAGCTTTCTCTCCTCCTCCATAACTGAAGTCTGGGAAGAGATGTGAGTGTCTCCTGAAGCAAGTTTTCCAAGCCAGGGTAGGTGTTCCTGTCTAAAAGATGATATATAAAAAGTAGTATTTCCATCTTTAATGTCAAAAATGCAAATACAACGAGGAGCAACTCTGAGATTGTGAGTATGTCCGTATATGGCACTGTATGTGTGTGTACATGTGATGAGGATATGCTGTATGTGTATATGGTATATGGTGTATATATACGGTATGTG
>CM033641.1:26075916-26111140 GCA_019512145.1 Engystomops pustulosus
TGACGAGCGTGCACCTGTGTGACCTCACTGACCAGGATATGACGAGCTGTGCACCTGTGTGACATCACATGCCGGATATGACAGTGTGTACCTGTGGTGCATCACATGACCAGGGATATGATGAGACTGTGCACCTGTGTAACATCACATGACCAGGGATTGACGAGCCGTGCAGCTTGAACATTACATGACCAGAATCTGACGAGCCGTACACATGTGTGACTCCCATCACCAGGGATATAAAGAGCCCTGCATCTGTGACATCACATGACCAGGAATAACAGCCTTGCCCCTGGTAAAATCACATGACCACGATATAACGAGGCCTGCACCTGTGGGACATCACATGACCAGGTATGACTAGCCGGCACTGTGACAACACATGAACAGGGATCTGATACAGCCTGCACCTGTGTGACATCACATGACAGGGATAACGAGCCCTGCACTGTGTTACATCACTAACTAGGATATACAAGTCTTGCACCCGTGAGCATCAATGACCAAGATATACGACCAGCACCTGTGTACATAACATGACCAGGATAAACAGCCATGCACCTGTGTGACATCACATGATCAGGGACCATTTCAGTGCACGGGAAAAACAATGAAGCTTCCTATAGAATGACAGCAAGCAGAGAGAAACTTAGATGAATTGACCGAAAGTATATTGGAAAATAGTATGACTTCATTTACACAAACAACAATATAAAAAAAATAAAATACTTACCAAAGTGGACGACCCTTTAGAACTGTGTTGTGATTTGTTACTTGAGCTCTGAGCCAGATTTTTTTACTCCCCTTAATAAGTTCCACCTTTACAGGTCACAATGTGATCATAACAGTAAATCAAAACCTTCAAGGACCCATTTAAAAAAAATTGTCTAAAGTGACATCTCCTTAAAGCGGTTGATCAAGTTTTCAAGTTATTCACTATCCTGTGGATTGGAGAGGATCCCACTGCTGATATACACACCAATCATAACAATGGGACCCCCCCAAAATCCGGAGAAAGGGGGTTTGGTTTTTCATTGAAGGATGGAGCGGCAGGACGACATTATGGTACAATGGAATGTCAGAAATCTCTGGCGCCCTCATAACTATGTGAGAGTGCAAGAGATATGTGAGCGCTGTACTCAGCAACCTACAGAAATGCAACATACCTGTTCCCTCTGCCCCCATGTACTACCCCATACTGTGGATCACCACCGATCAAATTATATCCCCTATCCTATAAACTTGGCACAACCCCTCTAAGTGCTGTGGATGTTTTTAGCATTTTTTTGTTTTATTTTTATAAATTTTTGTAGGATTCACAAACTTTTTATCCTTTTTTTTCTGCTTATTTTATACATGTTTCAAAGTTCACAAACTTTTTCGCCCCATAGGAAAGCATCCAGTCCGCGAAAAAAACTTTGCAAACTTGCCAACGCATTATCCCCTTTGTATTTGATCCTTATGTCTTAAGTTTATCTTCTCGAATAAGCGCTGCCTCTCGGTTGCGGCCGTGTCCGGGCCTCATTTTCAGCTTCATTGTAGCCTCCTATTGTGTGTCGCTCCTTACAGAATTGCTTTGGTTCCTGTTTGTATATCTGTGCTCTTCATAATGATCCAGTTTGGAGAAGTATGTCGTGACAGACACCGGGCTGTGTATTTGCACTGCCATTCAATCTGTTTTCTGCTATGGATCGCCCTGACTGTGCATTCTTTGTCCTCGACGCAGTTGGGTCTGTGCCGGCCTCCATTAGAAGTGTTATTTATCCTGCACTTGGGTGTGAGGGCACAGGGCTCCCATTAGCCTCCCTCAGCAGCCTGTCACTGGGCGCGGGTCACAGGTCCTGGCGCCCGCATGCTCCCTGCACACATGTTTATTTGGGACACTTTTGTTTGTGTTGCACAAAGATCAGGAGGTGTCCGTCAGGGAAGTGTCAGGGGTACCGCTCTCTATAATCAATCTCGCTTTCTACAACAGAGGACGAGAACCCGAGCCTCCACAATTCCCTCAGTCTCCATTTCTAAAATCTTACATTTTGTTTGACATTTTAGCTAGGTGTTACCTAAAGGCTATATTGCATTACAGATCAAATACACACAACAACTGTAATTTGCATTATGTTTACTGTTTTTGCAATTGTTGCAAAACACAAGGAGGGCCTAAGCCTGGGGCACACGTGACTTTTGAACCCGTTTTGGGCCGTTTTTAGCAGTCTGTCAAAACCGCATGCGTTCAAAAAACGCAGGTTTGCGTTTTTTAACACATGCGTTTTTTTACGGACTGCTTAAACCGGCCTAACGCGTTCACAGCGCCACTGTGCCATCACCTATCTAGAAAGGCAGGGCCCCAGATCAGACTTCTGAACGGGGCCCCCTACCCATCAGAAAATACATATTTGTATACGCACATATTTGTACACTCTTACACACATTTAGTACTGATTATACATTTAAACACTTACACAGATCTGTCCCAGTAGCTGCTGACCACATGGGGGAAGTACACAGAAGAACTTAGAGACAGAGATCCCTGGTCCTGTCCTTCTGCTGTCCCCTTTCTCTCCCCCGACACTTCATACTGTGTACTATGGAAGAATTCACTGTTATATACAATACACTGCACAATTGCTCTTTAGTGTGTCAGGTCTGATGATGGGGCCCCTTCACACTGCGGCCCCATAGCAGCTGTTATGGCTACTACCACTACCGTTGTTACGTCCCTGCGCCTGTGCACTAGCTATAGCCTGTGTTGTTCAGGTGTGGTAATAGGTTAAGCACAAGTCTATGCCTGACAGGGCGCTGGCCCACTGAGCTGTCACTGCGCCCGCTCCCCCTCCATGCCCATTTGGGGTGGAGGGGTAGAAGAGGAGAAATAGGCACAGTTCGGATTGTATGCATATATTCCCAGCTTGTACTCCAGCTTTTTCTCTGTTTATAATCCATCATTGGTTTGACTTTGAATACTGATGTCTGAAGATATACATTTATTGTTATGGCTAAGATATTTTTTTTACCTACCTAATGTTGGGTTAGAAATATTAAAATCAAGTTTAGAGAATTTAGGTGTAAACGTTTTTATCATGTAAGTTTTGACATGGTTGAGATGAGATACAAAAAAATGATTCACAAAATATTTTTTTTTTAATGTTAGGTTCCAAAATATCATTTGTTGTTTTGTAGGAGGTAAATACAACTAATTATGTATCAAAAAATTTAATTGACCACAGTTAATCTTGTCAACAGCCCCAACCCAACACCTAATGCTGGGTGTCATTAAAACTGGTTCCCCATGTGATGTCCTTCACTTCCAATTAACTGTAAATGTCCATTCTGTAATCTGTTCCCTGGAGCCCATGGAGCCACTTATATATATATATATATATATAGTATATACATAAATATTATATTTTACACCTTACTGGCAAAACAACTTTGTCATTGAACCTCAAGTTAGTAGAAGTTGGTTTATATTGGTAATAAAAATATGGGTCCTAACTCCTTGGGCATATGGGTCAAAAAATGCAATTCTGATTCCCATGGGTCAAATTGCCTTTGGATGAACTATGGTTCACAACTAATATTAAGCTCTGTTAAAGTCCTGAAGAAGACCTATGTCCTGTATGTCTTGTTTACAATTGCCACCAGTGTTCTTGAAACCTATGCTTTTATAACCTGCTGTCTATTCCTTCGAATTTTCCCCTAAATGTGATTCTACATTGAAATTGTAATTCTGTTTATAGCATTTCTTCATCAATATATATATATATTTATATATATAGTTGTCATTAATATCAAATATATCCAGCATTGACATTTCTTTTAGTGGGGTGGGGGGGGGATAAATGCCTAAATATAATGTATATTATAGTAATGTGCAGATGGACCATGATTTGTAGTCAATCATAATCTTGCAAGAAAGTGGTCTAATACGTAGTGGACAACTCATGCCTTAACGTGGGTCTTGCTTTCCTCCTTGCGTTGATCACCAAATTATCTAAGGAGAAGAGGAACCATTAAGAAGCACATTGGCCCCAACACAACCAGACTACATCATGTTCCCCAACATGCAGATCTGGGAGACCTGGCTGCTCCATGTAATACTCGAGGCTCATGTATTGGGGCGGACTCATCTCTTGAGGGTGAACTCCATCCTGAGGTACCTCGTCTTTAGGGTGAGACTCTGTCTCATGAGGGTGAGCCTCCGTCTCTGAGGTGAAACCTCCGTCCTTGAGTGTGAGACCTCCATCTCTTGGGTGAGACCTCCGTCTCTTGAGGTTGGAGACCTGATCTCTTGAGGTGAAGCCTCCGCTTTGGTGAAGACCTCTGTCTCTGAGGGTGAGACCTCCGTCCTAGTGTGAGACCTCCATCTCTTGAGGGTGAGACCTCCATCTCTTGAGGGTGAGACCTCCTCTCTTGAGGGAGACCTCCGTCTCTTGAAGGTAGCCCGTCCGTCTCTTGAGGGTGAGATCTCCGTCTCTGAGTAGACCTCTGTCTCTTGAGGGTGACCTCTGCTCTTAGCGTGGAGACCTTTCTCTTGAGGGTGGAGACCCATCTCTGAGGCTGAGACCTCCGTCTCTTGAGGTGAGACCTTCGTCTCTTGAGGATGAGATTCCCTTTTGCCAGCATGTGCCCAATATTAATCTGTGGTGCTGATCCACCCACACCACATTACAATCACATGACCCTACCTACCTTGGCTCTTCCTATAGTACCCATATACAACCTAGGGGCTCCTTTTCCTGTTTTCCAGAACCACTTCAAGTTCCTACATTTCATTCTCTGTGCCAGAATATGGGGTGTAACAAAAAATTTACATGGCACTGGGCAGCATATTATAGTTTCCATCAGACTGTAACGGAGAGCACTTGTGCCTACAGGACCGAAGTAACCTACTTTATACAGAAACTGTTGTTCCTATCGATGTCAAATCTAAATTCCAGTGATACTGCTGAAAATATGTTGAAATCTCCTCCAGCGTTATTAAAGAAAAATATTTCGCTTGCCTTGATGGTTGAGTTCTTCTATATGTGACAGAAATTGTAATCTGCAGCGTGTTTGAAGGTGACCTTCGATATTCTGGCACGAATGCTGAAAACAGCTCTGTTTGTGTTTTTAGGATCCGTGTAACCGGTTTCGGTCCCTCTGGTTAATGTAAAGCTTTGAAGGATGTAACACTTACTGTTACATTTTTTAAGAGCCCACAGCTTCCCTCAAATATCCTAGAAATTTTTTCCATGCTAATAGTCAAATCTGATTCCTAATTCGGAGAATCCATATTATTACTGCATACATAGCAATATTTTTTTTGTTTTTTTTTTTTCAAATGGAGCAACAAAGGGCGGAGCTTTGCATATTTGCATAAAGTGGCAGTTTTGGTGTTCTAATACACAATCATTGTCAACAGGGCGTGCCAGGCTCCTTTTTAACCTATGGGGTGATTTATCTTAGTCGGACATTTGTGCGTGTCTTTTCTGTTTTTTTCCAGGTTTTGATTGTATATCTTAGAGTTGATATAATGGAAGCAGAGTCTTCAACTCTTTAATAAAAAGTCGCAAAAAGTCTCATACTGTCTGCAACTTCTTCTAGAGTTTATTTGTGACTTTTATCCCGATTTTTGGCCAAAATTGGGGCATTTCATTTTAAAATGATCAGACGCAACATTTAAATATTGTCCATGGTTAATTTGCTAGGCGAGTGAAAAATTTGTAATTTTATAATCCAAGGTGGCCCAAAAGTCAGAAAATAAAAAAAAAGATAAATGACCCTAAGAATTTTATATAGGTTTGTAAGTCTGTTTTTTAGGGAGCACACGTGTATGCTGATTATTCAGAGATAAATCCCTACCCATGAAATTGCCACTGGTTTGTGCAGAATTTTGAGCCTTGGTATCACAACACGTTGTATCATATGCTCACGGTGGGTTGGCTGTTGTGTTCCCATTCATCCCCAAAACTGTCAATAAATGAATAAAGTGTCATAAATAATTTATCAAATAATTAAATATGCACCTAATATGTGCAGTTAAAAATACAGCTTATCCGCAAAATATGTCTCTCCCACAAAGTATTGCTTGTTCCACAAAAATAGGCATTTCCCACTAAAATACAGTTAGACCCCACAAAAGTGCAGCTTATCCCACAAACTACAGCTTATCCCACAAAAATACAGCGCACCTCCGAAAAATTATAGCTTATCCCACAAAAAACAGACAAGACTAAAATGTTTAAGAGATGAATAATGAGTGCACGGCTCCCTAACTAGGGGCACCAGACATTGAAGCAACATGGCCACACTAACGCCACTTAGCATAGGCCACTTGGCACTGACATTAGTTACGGTACTTAGAGTTCTGACTTCGATTAATTGTGGTCAGCCATAATGAAATTTAACCCAGGTCTGGCCAAGTTTCTGGCAAAGGTCATACAAAATTTGCCCTGGCCAACCTTGTCCCTTGCCTACTTTGAGAAGTGAGAGCAAAACAGGGGCAAAAAGTCACAAATTCCATGGCATCCGTGAAGAACTTTATAGCCAAAAACTGGCACACAATGGGCCTATGACTAGTGAGTGAGCAGACCTGAACCCACAATGTTCCGGTCCTGCCGTAGGGTTCCCGCTAATCTGATCGCAGTGTTAACCTTTAAATGCCATGGGGGACACCATTTAATCTAGGATTATGGGGTCACCGATCCACTGAAAAATGGCCAGCACGCCTGGGCATTAAATAATAATCTGTGCGGTCGGTGACCATCATGTTGGGTGGTGGGTAAACTCTTGGGTTAGGGCGAACCCAAAACTGAACGTGACTACTCATCCTTGCCTAAGACTTTTACTGCCTTGTGTGTACAACACATGATAAATTGCCCCCCATGTTTATTAGCCCCCTTTTCTTCAAAGACTTATCAATAACATAATCACATAAAACAAAATATATATAAAACATCACCAAATTCATGGAATCGGGAAATTGTTTTACCTGTACTTACACACAGTAATAAAAATGTTTGTGAAATAAACTGGCTATAAATAGAGAGAAGGAGCCGACGGTTAGATGCGGGTCGGGGGATAGGGCTGCGGCTCTACACATACAGGGTGTTATATATATTCAATCTTTATCCAGCCAGCACACCACGGCAGCCCACGCACATTCCTCACACTTAAGATTGAGCCTTTTTCCTATTACATTATTATTTTATGCCTCTGAGAACTCCAGTATTAGTCTTTTGCACTTTCCAAATAAAAAGTGTGACTTCGTTTCGGGTTGTGTAAACATAGGAACAGCACAGCGACTGTGACACCATACAGTGCCCAATTATCAGGTGCACACAGAAATGGATCCCTCTCCCCAGCAACAACGACATATTACACCACAGACTCTGGCCGTTACATACTGTATAACATCCACATGTACTATACAGTATCACTAGATAAATGTAGTGTACTGTAGATGGGAGTCCTCACTCACGCTCCTCAATTTAGTCTATTTTGTGCTATAGGTATTTTGCTTGTTTTTAGCAATGACTTGTGAACCCTTTAATAGAAATTAATAATAATTATTAATATAATACATGAAATAGTAATAAGTGGGATGAGATGGTAACAGTTGTTGTCATTATTCATGCTTTAAATATTCTATTAATATGTCCCCTATATTATTTTTATGAACTTTACTAGTATCATATCACATATTATCATATCCATATTATTGGTACGTACTGGTACTAGGAGCGCACTGTAGTGATGAAATTCGTTAATGATGTATGATATATATCACCAATGATACATATACATATGTAATATAATATATATAATATATATATATTATATATATATATATTGTAATAGATATACCGTAGTTTATTATATGGAATAAGTGATATAATATATTTTATCATGGTAGAGATGCAAGAATTTAGCTCAGTGACATATATGAAACATGTTAGCTCTGCGTAATCTGTAGGTGCTAATATAAATAAAGTATTATTATTATACTATAGGGGTACTATACTATGACGTACTATCTATACTATAGGAGGTACTGTAGCAAAGTTTTACTCAACACCGCCAGTCTGATGTAAGAAAGCTGCCACATCTGTACGTTATGTTTCCATTGTGTGCTACTAGCGGTGGCCAGTTGTAGTATTGCTATTAGTAGTACTTGCTTCTTAATTACTTATGACAATGTAAACGAGTATATATATCACTGTCTCATTTAGCTAATACTATGGGGCGATGCAATGTGCGCTCTTTTTTTTTACCCACTTCAGTTCTTTGACTCCCTTATCAGTGTGGCGAACCAATGGCACGGGTGCCAGAGGCGGCACTCAGAGCCCTTTCGTGGCACCCAGCCATCACCCAGCACACCAGACAAGACTCAAAGAATCTTCCTGCAGTCCAGCAACTTAAAAGACGCTGCTTTGCAGTCATATTTTGATACTACTTCGGGTTCTAGGGACGTAGGAAGAGGGAGAATAATAGACAACCAATGAATCACCTTTGGAGGACACTCCTGCTGGGTACAGAGGGACACTGGAAAGAAGCTAAAATTATGCAAATTTCCATCTTTCTTTACTGTGTTGCTGTCCTCAGGAGGCCAATATGATGAAAGTTGTTAAGAACAGGGACAATAGTTACTGCTTTAATTTTTGGTTGGCACCTTGGATCAATAAGGGATTTTTGGGTTGCAGTTTGGGCACTCGGTGATAGAAGGTTTGGACATCACGTGCTTTAGATAAAGATTTTTTGATTTCCTTTGCTCTTTTTGTTCACAAGTTTTTGTGCAATTTTTGGTGACCCTGTATAAAACATTTCCTACACCTGTGGGGACTGGAGTGTATTTGCAGCGCAGTTCAAAGATGAAATAAGGCACAAGCACAACAGTGTGGCGAACTTCAGAGGACACTATATGTTTCTGTAGTCATATTATCCTTAAGGGGTCATTTATAATTTTTTTAGAGTTTTGCTCCTATTTTGCACTTTTTTGGAATGTTCCGCCTCAATTCGTGGTTGTGCCCTATTTGTCAGTACATTGCGCCTCTCTACAGATGTTTTCTCCCGATTTATTATACTGTTGCGCCTATAACACGGTACTCCTGACCATGCTTAGGAAAGGCAATGGTATGATTTGCGCAACAAATTGCGCCTTTTTTAAAATTTGCACCTAATAAGGTAAAAAAAAAACCTGCATTTGACAAAGAGACCACACAACGGCACTGAGTGCAAAAATAACTCACAACAGCGCAAAAATTCAGAGAAGAGAGGAGAAGGAGGAAATAAGATAAAATAGCGCATGTACAGTACAGGTAGTCCCCGGGTTACGTACAACATAGGTTATTTAGGTTTGTTCTTAAGTTGAATTTGTAAAAAATGTTGGATTGTCATAAGAACCAGGAATAACATAATCTCATTACAGACACCTGTGATAACTGTATAGCGTTCATGTAGCCTATGACTAAATACAGTAAATTACCACATCCAAGGTCGTTGTAGGGGTGTCTGTAATGTGGTCCTTAAGTAGGGGACCATCTGTAAATGGTACTTACCATACGTACAAACACAACATATTGTTATACTATATATATTGTATATTTATATATGATATCTAAAATGGCTGACTGGAGGGAGTTATGTCTCTTACTTAACTTATTTACTATGATACTACGATTTCTAGGAATACATTAACAGAGATGCCATAAATATTATAAAAAAATATAATAATAAATAGTAATTTTACGGTTGATGGTTTGCTGTGATCTATTACTAATTATAATATTATTTATGTTTATACAATATTTGTGTAGTCTTTCTCTAAATTACTATTCCATAACCTGAGTGTACACACATATCTAAATGTATGCTTTGTTACTTGATATTTTGATAGCCATCTTTATAAACTTTGATGTTGAACCATACAGTATTTCGTTATTATGCACTATGGACATTCTTTTTAGCAAATAAAATGTTTATCTTATTGTTCTTGTAATGCCCTTAATATGTTTATAATGCTAGATAACGCACTTAGGGACACATTTATCATTTTACCTCCACGGGATTAGCATTTTTTTTTTGTGCTTTTTTTGTGCGCACTTCAAACTCAAGACCCGCACTAGTAAAACTTGTGGATTGCACCATATTTAATATTATTATCATCTTTTATCCAGATGGCTGGCCATGAGTTAATATGATTGTCCATAAAAAGACAAAAAATTTTTCAAAAGTCTTAGCCCACACCTGGTAGTGGGGTTGTGCAAGATAACATGACCAGGGATATGACGAGCTGTGCACCTGTGTGACATCACATGGCCAGGGATATGACGAGCTGTGTACCTGTGTGACATCACATGACCAGGGATATGATGAGCTGTGCACCTGTGTAACATCACATGACCAGGGATATGACGAGCCGTGCAGCTTTGGAACATTACATGACCAGGAATATGACGAGCCGTACACATGTGTGACATCCCATCACCAGGGATATAAAGAGCCCTGCATCTGTGTGACATCACATGACCAGGGATATAACGAGCCTTGCACCTGTGTAAAATCACATGACCACGGATATAACGAGGCCTGCACCTGTGGGACATCACATGACCAGGTATATGACTAGCCGTGCACCTGTGTGACAACACATGACCAGGGATATGACGAGCCGTGCACCTGTGTGACATCACATTATACATTTATATACAGCCCCCTCCTCCCCCAGTAATACATATACATCCTCCTTCCCTGCAGTTATACATCTATATACAACCTCCTCCATCCCATTAATATATATATCCTGTGCTATCCACGGCTATGGCGGAGCAGGGAAAGTTAAATCCCACACTCAGAATCAGTCGGATCATCTGACAGCACGCCTCCCAATTTGGGCCCAAATCAAGTGAACAAAAGGAAAATGTAATAAATGACCCCTATATGTCTGTCTCTGGAATGATACCCATTATGGAAAGAATGCAATATCTGGAGTTTTGGGTTCCTTATGCCTGAAACCACAAAAGTTTTGGAGATGTAAATGATAGAAAAAATTTCAAATAATTTCATCTTCCCTCGGTCTGAGGTCCTGGGAGGCTGGCGGATATGGCATAGAAGAAGTTAAACATGAGAGTGCTGGTTGCAGCGCCCCTGACTGTATCACACTTGTTTATATCCCAGCAGACGTCTCTTGGTAATGGATGAAGTCTTCCCTGGAGAAACTGGAGCAGGTTACAACATTCGGAACATACATACACATCAAATGTCACCAACTAAAAGTCCCACAGAAGAAGGCTGACTCCATGTCCGGCTCTCAGGTGCTAGAAGAAGGTCCAGTTTTATTGGTGGTCATTGGTACTCTACCACTTAAGAGGGTATGTGACCGCTAATTCTAGTAGACGTATAAAGTATCAGATCTGACAAATGACTTTTCTCAATTGTATCTTTGGATTTACACAAAGCTCCAGAATGTGGACTAACTCTTAAAGGGTTGGCCTAATTCAAACTTTAGCAGGTAAGTATAAGCCTCTAATTGGGTCTCCCGAATTGGATCCTCGGGCATTGGATCCTCCGAATTGCACCTACCCAGTAAAGTTAGACTGTAGTCCACTCGCGTGGTGTGTGAGTGACCCGTGGCAGCAGATTTGGGACTTAAGCTAATTACTTCCATATCAGTGGTTGGAGAGGCATACTGATGTTTTTGGGTGTAATGACTGCATGGCGCCCTAATGAATTATGATGATAATTCATAGTGAAATTATTAGTGTGACCATGTTTGCTAATATGAACCTCTGTGATATCAACATGACCAGGGATATGACGAGCCGTGCACCTGTGTACATCACAAGACCAGGATCTAACGAGCCGTGTGCACCGGTGATAACATCACAGACCAGGGATATGACGAGACGTGCACCTGTGTGACATCACATGACCAGGGATATTGACGAGCTGTGCACTTGTGACACACATGCAGGATATGAAGTTGCGTACCTGTGGACATCACATGACGGGATATGATGAGCTGTGCACCTGTGTGACATCACATGACCAGGGATATGACGAGCCGTGCAGCTTTGGAACATTACATGACCAGGAATATGACGAGCCGTACACCTGTGTGACATCCCATCACCAGGGATATAAGGAGCCCTGCATCTGTGTGACATCACATGACCAGGGATATAACGAGCCTTGCACCTGTGTAACATCACATGACCACGGATATAACGAGGCCTGCACCTGTGGGACATCACATGACCAGGTATATGACTAGCCGTGCACCTGTGTGACAACACATGACCAGGGATATGACGAGCCGTGCACCTGTGTGACATCACATGACCAGGGATATAACGAGCCCTGCTATACATTTATATACAGCCCCCTCCTCCCCCGAATACAGATTACATCCTCCTTCCCGCAGTTATACATCTATATACAACCCCTCCATCCCATTAATATATATATCCGTGCATCCACGGCTATTGGCGGAGCGGAAAGGTAAATCCACACTCCGAACACGTCGGATCATCGACAGCACGCTCCAATTTGGGCCCCAAATTCATAGTGAAAAAAGGAAAATGTAATAAATGACCCCTAATGTCTGTTTCTGGAATGATACCCATTATGGAAAGAATGCAATATCTGGAGTTTTTGGGTTCCTTATGCCTGAGAACACAAAAGTTTTGAGATTAAATGATAGAAAACATCAATAATTTCATCTTCCCTCGGTCTGAGGTCCTGGGGGAGGCTGGCGGTATATGGCATAGAAAAGTTAAAATGTGAGTGCTGATGGTTGCAGCGCCGCCTGACTGTATCACACTTGTTTATATCCCAGCAGACCGTCTCTTGTAATGGATGAAGTCTCCTGGAGAAACTGGAGCAGTTACAACATTCGGAACATACATACACATCAAATGTCACCAATAAAAGTCCCAAGAAGAAGGCTGACTCCATGTCCGGCTCTAGGTGCTAGAAGAAGGTCCCGTTTTATTGTGGTCATTGGTAACTCTACCACTTAAGAGGGTATGTGACCGCTAATTCTATAGACGTATAAACGTATCAGATCTGACAAATGACTTTTTCAATTGTATCTTTGGATTTACACAAAGCTCCAGATGTGGACTAACTCTTAAAGGGTTGGCTCTAATATCAAACTCTTAGCAGGTAAAGTATAAGCCTCTAATTGGGTCTCCCGAATTGGATCCTCGGGCATTGGATCCCTCCGAATTGCACTACCCAGTAAAGTTAGACTGTAGTCCACTGGTGGTGTGTGAGTGACCCGTGGCAGCAGATTTGGGACTTAAGCTAATTACTTCCTATCAGTGGTTGGGAGGCATCTGATGTTTTTGGGTGTAATGATGCATGGCGCCCTAATGAATTATGATGATAAGTCGTATGAAATTATTAGTGTGACATTTTGCTAATTAGAACCTCTGTGATATCACATGACCAGGGATATGACGAGCCGTGCACCTGTGTACATCCAAGACCAGGATCTAACGAGCCGTGTGCACCGGTGATACATCACAGACCAGGGATATGACGAGACGTGCACCTGTGTGACATCACATGACCAGGGAATAGACGAGCTGTGCACCTGTGTGACACACAGGCAGGGGATATGAGAGTGGTACCGTGTGGACATCACATGACCAGGGATATGAGAGCTGTGCACCTGTGTACATCACATGACCAGGGAATATGACGAGCCGTGCAGCTTTGGAACATTACATGACCAGGAATATGACGAGCCGTACACTGTGTGACATCCCATCACCAGGGAATAAAGAGCCTGCATCGTGTGACATCACATGACCAGGGATATAACGAGCCTTGCACCTGTAAAATCACATGACACACGATATAACGAGGCCTGCACTGTGGGACACATCACATGACCAGGTATATGACTAGCCGTGCACCTGTGTGACAACACATGACCAGGGATATGACGAGCCGTGCACCTGTGTGACATCACATGACCAGGGATATAACGAGCCCTGCATCTGTGTTACATCACATAACTAGGGATATAACAAGCCTTGCACCCGTGAGGCATCAGATGACCAGAGATATAACGAGCCTTGCACCTGAGTGACATAACATGACCAGGGATAAAACAAGCCATGCACCTGTGTGACATCACATGATCAGGGACCAGTTTCAGTGCACGGGAAGAAAACAATGAAGCTTCCTATAGAATGACAGCAAGCAAGAGAGAAAACTTAGATGAATTGAAACAGAAAGTATATTGGAAAATAGTATGACTTCAATTTACACAAACAATACAATATAAAAAAAATAAAATACTTACTCAAAGTGGACGACCCCTTTAGAACTGTGTTGTGATTTGTTACTTTGAGCATCTGAGCCAAGATTTTTTTACTCCCCTTAATAAGTTCCATCTTTACAGGTCACAACTGTGATCATAACAGTAAATAAAACCTTCAAGGACCCATTTTTAAAAAATTGTCTAAAGTGGACAACTCCTTTAAAGCGGTTGTATCAAGTTTTCAAGTTATTCACTATCCTGTGGATTGGAGAGGATCCCACTGCTGATATACCCACCAATCATAAGAATGGGACCCCCAGCAATCTGGAGAAAGGGGGTTTAGTTTTCATTGAAGGATGGAGCGGCAGGATGAGCATGTATGGTACACTGGAAGTGTCAGAAATTCTCTGGCACCCTCATCAACAGTATGTGAGAGTGCAAGAGATATGTGAGCGCTGTGCTCAGCAACCTACAAGAAAGATGCAGCATGTTCAACCTCTTGCTCCACCCATGTGACTACCCCATACTAGTGATCACTCACCGATCAAATTATCCCCTATCCTATAAAACTTGGCACAACCCCTCTAAAATGTCTGTGGATGGTTTTTATGCATTTTTTTGTTTATTTTTATACATTTTTGTAGGATTCACAAACTTTTTATACTTTTTTTTTCTGCTTATTTTATACATGTTTCAAAAGTTCACAAACTTTTTCGCCCCATATGGAAATGCATCCAGTCCGTCGAAAAAAACTTTGCAAACTTTGCCAACGCATTATCCCCTTTGTTATTTGATCCTTATGTCTTAAAGTTTTCTTTCTCTGAATAAAGCGCTGCCTCTCGGTTGCGGCCGTGTCCGGGCCTCATTTTCAAGCTTCATTTAGCCTCCCTATTGTGTGTCGCTCCTTACAGAATTGCTTTGGTTTCCTGTTTGTATATCTGTGCTCTTCATAGATGAGCAGTTATTGGAGAAGTATGTCCGTGACAGACACTCAGGGCTGTGTATTTTCACTGCCATTCAATCTGTTTTTCTGCTATGGATCGCCCTGACTGTGCATTCTTTGTCCTCGGAGCGCAGTTTGGTCTGTGCCGAGCCTCCATTTAGAAGGTGTTATTTATCCTGCACTTTGGGTGTTGAGGGGCACAGGGCTCCCATTAGCCTCCCTCAGCAGCCTGTCACTGGGCGTGGGGTCACAGGTCACTGGCGCCCGGCATGCTCCCTGCACACAGGTGCTTTATTTGGGACACTTTTGTTTGTGTTGCACAAAGATCAGGAAGTGTGTCCGTCAGGGAAAGTGTCAGGGGTAACGGCGTCTCTATAAATCAATCTCGGCCTTTCTACAACAGAAGGACGGAGAACCCGAGCCTCTCACAAGTTCCCTCAGTCTCCATTTCTAAAAATCTTAACATTTTGTTTGACATTTTTAGCTAGGTGTTACCTAAAAGGCTATAGTGCATTACAGATCAAATACACACAAAACATTGTAATTTGCATTATGTTTACTGTTTTTGCAATTGTTGCAAAACACAAGGAGGGCCTAAGCCTGGTGGCACACGTGACGTTTTGAACCCGTTTTGGGGCCGTTTTTAAGCAGTCTGTCAAAAAACGCATGCGTTCAAAAAACGCAGGTTTGCGTTTTTTAACACATGCGTTTTTTGACGGACTGCTTAAAAACGGCCTAAGAACGCGTTCACAGCGCCACTTGTGCCATCACCCTATCTAGAAGAGGCAGGGCCCCATAGCAGACTTCTGAACGGGGCCCCCTACCCCATCAGAAAATATACATATTTGTATACGCACATATTTGTACACTCTTACACACATTTATGTACTGATATATACATTTAAACACTTACACAGATCTGTCCCAGTAGCTGCTGACCACATGGGGGAAGTACACAGAAGAATTTAGAGACAAGAGATCCCTGGTCCTGTCCTTCTGCTGTCCCCTTTCTCTCCCCCGACACTTCATACTGTGTACTATGGAAGAAGTTCACTGTTATATACAGATTACACTGCACAATTGCATTCTTTAGTGTGTCAGGTCTGATGATGGGGCCCCTTCACACTGCGGGCCCCATAGCAGCTGTTATGGCTACTACCACTACCGTTGTTACGCCCCTGCGCCTGTGCACTACCTATAGCCTGTGTCTGTTCAGGTGTAGGTAATAGGTTATAGCACAAGTCTATGCCTGACAGGGCGCTGGCCCACTGAGCTGTCAACTGCGCCCGCTCCCCCTCCATGCCCATTTGGGGTGGAGGGGTAGAAGTGGAGAAATAGGCACAGTTCTGGATGTATGCATATATTTCCCAGCTTGTACTCCAGTTTTTTCTCTGTGTATAATCCATGCATTGGTTTGACTTTGACTGAAGATAATACATTTAATTGTTATGGCATTAAGATTATTTTTTTTTACGTTAGATGTTGGGTTAGAATAATTAAAACATTCAAAGTTTTAGAGAATTTTAGGGTGTAAACAGTTTTTATCATGTAAGTTTTGACATGGGTTGAGATGAGATACCAAAAATGATTCACAAAAATATATTTTTTTAAATGTAGGTTACAAAATATCATTTGTTGTTTTGTAGAGGGTAAATACAACTAAATTATGTATCACAAAAATTTAATTGACCACAGTTAATCTTGTCAACAGCCACCAACCCAACACCTAATTGCTGGGGTGTCATTAAAACTGGTTCCCCATGTGATGTCCTTCACTTCCAATTAACTGTAAATGTCCATTCTGTAATCTGTTCCCTGAGAGCCCATGGAGCCACTTATATATATATATATAGTATATACATAAATATTATATTTTACACCTTACTGGCAAAACCACTTTGTCATTGAACCTCAAGTTAGTAGAAGTTGGTTTATATTGGTAAATCAAAATATGGGTCCTAACTCCTTGGGCATATTGGGTCAAAAAAATGCAATTCTGATTCCCATGGGTCAAAATTGCCTTTTGGATGAACTATGGTTCCACAACTAATATTAAGCTCTGTTAAAGTCCTGAAGAAGGACCTATGTCCTGTATGTCTTGTTACAATTGCCACCAGTGTTCTTGAAACCTATATGGCTTTTATAACCTGCTGTCTATTCCTTCGGAAATTTTCCCCTAAATGTGATTCTACATTGAAAATTGTAATTCTGTGTTATAGCATATTCTTCATCAAATATATATATATATATATATTAGTTGTCATTAAATATCAAATAATATCCAGCATTGACATTTCTTTTAGTGGGGGGGGGGGGATAAAATGCCTAAATATAATGTATATTATAGTAATGGGCAGATGGACCATTGATGTTGTAGTCAATCATAATCTTGCAAAGATAAGTGGGTCTATACGTAGTGGACAACTCATGACTTAACGTGGGAGTCTTGCTTCTCCTTTCCTGTGCGTTGATCACCAAAATTATCTAAGGAGAAGAGAGAACCATTAAGAAGCAACATTGGGCCCCAACACAACCCAGACTACATCATGTTCCCCAACATGCAAGATCTGGGGAGACCTGGCTGGCTCCATGTAATACTCGAGGCTCCATGTAATTGAGGGCGAGACCTCCATCTCTTGAGGGTGAGACCTCCATCTCTTGAGGGTGAGACCTCCGTCTCTTGAGGGTGAGACCTCTGTCTCATGAGGGTGAGACCTCCGTCTCTTGAGGGTGAAACCTCCGTCTCTTGAGGGTGAGACCTCCATCTCTTGAGGGTGAGACCTCCGTCTCTTGAGGGTGAGACCTTATCTCTTGAGGGTGAGACCTCCGTCTTTGGGGGTGAGACCTCTGTCTCTTGAGGGTGAGACCTCCGTCTCTTGAGTGTGAGACCTCCATCTCTTGAGGGTGAGACCTCCATCTCTTGAGGGTGAGACCTCCATCTCTTGAGGGTGAGACCTCCGTCTCTTGAGGGTGAGACCTCTGTCTCTTGAGGGTGAGACCTCTGTCTCTTGAGCGTGAGACCTTTGTCTCTTGAGGGTGAGACCTCCATCTCTTGAGGCTGAGACCTCCGTCTCTTGAGGGTGAGACCTTCGTCTCTTGAGGATGAGAATTCCCTTTTGCCAGCATGTGCCACAAATATTAATCTGTGGTGCTGATCCACCCCACCACATTACAATCACATGACCCTACCTTACCCATTGGCTTCTTCCTATGAGTACCCATATACAACCTAGGGCTCCTTTTCCTGTTTTCCAGAACCACTTCAAGTTCCTACAATTCATTCTCTGTGCCAGAAATATGGGGTGTAACCAAAAAATTTACATGGCACTGGGCAGCAAATTATAGTTTCCATCAGACTGTAACGGAGAGCACTTTGTGCCTACAGGACCCGAAGTAACCTACTTTATTACAGAAGACTGTTGGGTCCTATCGATGTCAAATCTAAATATCCAGTGATACTGCTGAAAATATGTTGAAATCTCCTCCAGCTTTATTAAAGAAAAATATTTCGCTTGCCTTGAGCTGGATGAAGTTACTTTTCTATATGTGACTGAAATCTTGCAGCGTGTTGAAGGATGACCATTCGGAGATTCTGGCACGAATGTCTGAAAACAGCTCTGTTTGTGTTTTTAGGATCCGTGTAACAGTTCGGGGTTCTCCTCTGGTTAATGTAAAGCTTTGAAGGATGTAACACTTACTGTTACATTTTTGTAAAGAGCCCACAGTCTTCCTCTTCTAAATATCCTAGAATTTTTCCATGCTAAATAGTCAGATCTGATTCCTAATTCGGAGAATCCATTATTATTACTGCATACATAGCATACATTTTTAATTTTTTTTTCCAGAATGGAGCAACAAAAAGGCGGAACTTATGTATATTTGCATAAAGTGGCAGTTTTTGGGTGTTCCAATACACAATCAATGTCTAAAGGGGCGGTGCCAGGATACTTTTCAACCTATGGGGTGATTTATCTTTAGTCAGGACATTTGTGCGTGTCTTTTCATGTTTTTTCCAGGTTTTGATTGATATATCTTAGAGGTTGATATATCTGGAAGCAGAGTCTTCAACTTTTTAATAAAAAGTCGCAGAAAAGTCTCATACTGTTCTGCAACTTCTTCTAGAGTTTATTTGTGACTTTTTATCCTCGATTTTTGCCAAAATTGGGACATTTCATTTAAATGATCAGACGCAACATTTAAATATTTGTCCATGGTTAATTTTGCTAGGCGAGTGAAAAAATTTGTAAATTTATATATCAAATGGGCCCAAAAAGTCAGAAAAATAAGAAAAAAAAGATAAATGACCCTATAAGAATTTTAGATAGGTTTGTAAGTCTGTTTTTTTATGGGAGCACACTGTAAGCTGATTATTCAGAGATAAATCCCTACCCATGAAATTGCCACTGGTTCGTGCAGAATTATGAGCCCTGGTATCACACCGTGGTGTATCAATATGCTCAACGGTGGGTTGGCTGTTGTGTTCCCATTCATCCCCAAAACTGTCAATAAAAATGAATAAAGTGTCAATAAATAAATTATCAATAATTAAATATGCACCCTAATATGATGCAGTTAAAAATACAGCTTATACCGCAAAAGCCTCTCCCACAAAAGTATACAAAAGTATATAGCCTCTCCCACAAAAGTATTGCTTGTTCCACAAAAATATGGCATTTCCCACTAAAATACAGTAGACCCCACAAAAGTGCAGCTTATCCCACAAAACTACAGCTTATCCCACAAAAATACAGCGCACCTCCGAAAAGAATTATAGCTTATCCCACAAAAAACAAGACAAGACTAAAATGTTAAAGAGATGAAATGAGTGCACTGCTCCCTAACTAGGGGGCACCAGACATTGAAGACAACATGGCCAGCACTTTAGCCCCACTAGGTGCACTTGGCACGTGACATGTAGTTACGGTACTTAGAGGTTCTGACTTCTGAGTAATTGTGGATCAGCCATAATTGAAATTTACACCAGGTCTGGCCAAGTTTCTGGCAAAGGTCATACAAAATTTGCCCTGGCCAACCTTGTCCCTTGTCCTACTTTTGAGAAAGTGAGAGCAAAACAGGGGCAAAAAGTCACAAATTCCATGGCATCCGTGAAGAACTTTATGCCAAAAAAACTGGCACACAATGGGCCTATGACTAGTGATGAGCAGACCTGAACCCACAATGTTCCGGTCCATGCCGGTAGTGGTCCCGCTAGATCTGATCGCAGGTGTTAACTCTTTAAATGCCGTGCGGGACACCATTTAATCTAGGATTATGGGGTGCACCGATCCACTGGAAAATGGCAGCACGCCTGGGGCATTTAAATAATAATCTGTGCGGTCGGTGACCATCATGTTGGGGGTGGGGGTAAACTCTTGGGTTAGGGCTGAACCCAAAACTGAACGTGACTACTCATCCTTGCCTAAGACTTTTTACATGCCTTGTGGTGTACAACACATGATAAATTGCCCCCCAGTGTGTATTAACCCCCTTTTCTTCAAAGACTTATCAATAAAACATAATCACATAAAAACAAAATATATATAAAAACATCACCAAAATTCATGGAATCGGGAAATTGTTTTACCTGCTGCACTTTAAACCACAGTAATAAAAAGTGTTTGTGAAATAAACTGGCTATAAATAGAAGAGAAGGAGCAGATGCTAGAGCGGGTCGGGGGATAGGGGCTGCGGCTCTACACTACATACAGGGGTGTTATATATATAATCTATTTATCCAGCCAGCAGCAGCACCACGGCAGCCCACGCACATTCCTCCACACTTAAGAGTGAGCCTTGTTTCCTATTACATTATTATTTTTATGCCTCTGAAGAAATCTCAAGTATTAGTCTTTGCACTTTCCAAATAAAAAGTGTGACTTTCAGTTTCGGGTTGTGTAAACATAGGAACAGCACAGCCGGACTGTGAACCATACATAGTGCCCAATTATCATGTGCAACACAGAAATGGATCCCTCTCCACCAAGCAACAACGACATATTACACCACACAGACGTCTGGCCCGTACATACTGTAATAATCATCCACATTGTAATATACAGTATCACTAGATATAATGTAGTGTACTGTAGATTGGGAGTCCTCACGTGCACGCTCCTCCTAATTTAGTCTAGTTTTGTGCTATAGGTATTTGTGCTTGTTTTAGGCAATGACTGTGAAACCCCTTTTAATAGAAATTAAATAATAATTATAATATAAATACATGATAATAGTAATAAGTGGGATGAGATGGTAACAGTTGTTGTCATTATTCATGCTTTTAAATATTTCTATTAATAATATGTCCCCTATATTATTTTTATGATACTTTACTAGTATCATATCATCATATTTATCATATCATCATATTATTGGTACTGTACTGGTACTAGGAGCCGCATTGTAGTGATGGAAATTTCCGTTAATGCATATTTATAGAAATGTAGATATATATTCACCAATGATACATATATATACATATATATATATATATATTGTAAATAGATATTACCGTAGTTATTATATGGAATAAAGTGATATAATAACATTTTATCAATGGTAGAGATGCAAGAATTTAGCTCAGTGACATATATGAAAACATGTTAGCTCTGCGTAATCTGTAGGTGCTATATAAATAAAGTATTATTATTATACTATAGGGGTACTATACTATAGACGTACTATCTATACTATAGGAGGTACTGTAGCAAAGTTTAACTTCAAACACCCTGCAGTCTGATGTAAGAAAAGCTGCCACATCTGCACGTTATGTTTCCAGTTGTAGTGCTACTAGCGGTGGCCAGTGTAGTATTGCTATTAGTAGTACTTGCTTCTTAATTACTTAATGACTAATGTAACCAGTATATATATCACTGTACTCATTATGCTAATACTATGGGGCAGATGCAATGTGCGCCTGCTTTTTTTTAACCACTTCAGTTCTTTGACTCCCTTTAGATCAGTGGCGGCGAACCTATGGCACGGGTGCCAGAGGCAGCACTCAGAGCCCTTTCGGTGGGCACCCAGCCATCGCGCCAGCACACCTGACAAGACTCAAAGAATCTTCCTGCAGTTCCAAGCAACTTAAAAGATGCTGTTTTCAGTTACTTAACTTATTTACTATGATACTACGATTTCTAGGAATACATTAACAGAGATGCCATAATATTAATAAAAAATAATAATAATAATAATAGTAAATTTACTGTTGATGGTTGCTTGTATATAGTAATAATTAATAATATTAATTTATGGTTATACAATATTTCGTGTAGTCTTTCTCTAAATATACATATTCCGATAACCTGAGTGTACACACATATCTAAATGTAATGCTTTGTTACTTGATATATTATGATGCCATCTTTAATAAACTTTGATGTTGAACCATACAGTATTTCGTGTAGTTATGCACTATGGGACATTCATTTTTAGCAATAAAATAATTTTTATCTTAATTGTATCTTGTAATGCCCCTTAATATGGTTTATAATGCTAGATAACAGCACTTAGGGACACATTTATCATTTTACCCTCCCACTTGGATTAGCATTTTTTTTTTTTTTGCTTTTTTTCTGCGCACTTCAAAGCTCAAAGACACGCACTAGTAAAATTGTGGATTGCACCATATTTTAATATTATTATCATCTTTATCCAGATGCTGGCTCATGATTTAATAATGAATTGTGCCATAAAAAAAAGACAAAAAATTTTTCAAAAGTCTTAGCCCACACCTTGTAGTGGGGTTGTGCAAAGAATAGCGCCTTCACTATAACCAGTGACAAAAAAAAGTAGCAAAATAGAAAGAAAGAATTATCATTACAGGCGGTCCCCTACTTAAGAACACCCGACCTAGTTACAGACAACCCCAAGTTAAAGACGGACCCCTCTGCCCACTGTGACCTCTGGTGAAGTCTCTGGATGTTACTATAGTCCCAGGCTGCAATAATCAGCTGCAAGGTGTCTGTAATGAAGCTTTATTGATCAGCCTTGGTCCAATCACAGCACAAAATTTGGCAACTCCAATTGGCACTGGGGCAAAAAAAATTTTTTGTCTGGATCTACAATTATAAAATATACAGTTTCGACTTGCATACAAATTCAACTTACGAACAAACCTATGGAACCTATCTTGTACAGAACCTGGGGACTGTCTGTATTACAAACTGTCTAGGATAAAAGAGTAAAGCAGAAAAGCGCAAAATACAAAAGGAAAAATGGTGCATGGCTACAAAGTAAATGAAAATGTGCCCCTTATTATTATACACACTATAGTAGTGTTCTCTAATATATTAGTGGTGTCATCTAGTACGGTAGTAGTGAAAGTAAAACAAATAATAATAATACAAATTAATAATAAGTAGGGAGATGCTAATATTGCAGGAATACAGGGATAGAAATCTGTTGCTACTATGTTGTTTTGTATTCTGGCCTATGATTTGTATGTTATAGGACACATTTAAAAGCCTTTTAGGCAACTACTTATTGCTCTCATACTATAAATTCTGGTCTCCATGGACTACTGCACAATAAATATTGTTTAGAACTCCAAATATTTACATCAAATTAAGAATTTCCATAAAATTTAGGGGGTAATTGTTTTCTTCTTTTTTTCTCCAGATTTTTGGGCTTGTATAATTTACTGTATCTTGTGTTTAATCTAAGGCTACATGCACACTGCCGTTGCCAGCCATACCGTAGTATGGCGGGCACACGGCAGTGCCAGGGAGAGGAGGAGGGGGAAAGCGGCGCTCACCCCTCCGCTCTCCATAGGAATATTTGGCGCACGGCGCCGTATCCCGGCGAAAGATAGGAAATGCCCTATCTTTCTACGGGGAAAGGAGCGGTACGGTGCCGCACGTGTACAGCACCATACCGCTCCCGTTGGGCGCCTTGAGTCCATAGCGATGTATGGGGGACATATATAAGCCGTTTATAAGTCGTCCGTATATACGTCCCCCATACGTTTGTGTGAATATGGCCTTATTATGTAGTCGGTGTGTTGAATAAAAGTCCCTATGTGAAAAGTCGCAATTTTTGTTGAAACCCATTCAGTCCTAGCCCCCTACAGTAGTAATGGAATGAAATGGTTTAGTTTAAGTATCAGCCTCAGCTGGATAAAAAGGATAGATGGAGTTCAGATGTGGAAAAGTGGTGCACCAGGTGTTAAGGCACTAAAGTGGCACAAAAATGCAACAAAGCACAAAATAGCCATAAAAAGGGAAGAAAAATAATTGATACATCTCCAACTTAGTAGATATTTTGTGCTTATCTAAAAATCTTGTAGAATCTAAGCTACACTTATCTATCATTGATGCAAATCATCAACTGTGGCTACTTGGGGCGTGCGGTAGCCGTACCATGGAGTGGAAGGAATGGCTACTCCACACCTCCATAGCCATGGCCGATCCCATCCATCAGTGCATCCCTGCTGCACTCATATCTTCATTTCGACATTCTCATTGTGAAGCCGAAGTTCAGCGCATGCGCAGAATGCACTTGCGCAGGACGCAGCAGGCACATGCTGATGGGAGGGATCAGCCATGGAGTAGCCATTGCTTCCGCTTCGTGGTTCGGCTACTTCACGCCTAGGTAGCCGTGGACAATTATTTGCATAAATGGGTGGCACGGTGGCTGAGTGAGTAGCACTTCTGCCTTGCAGCACTGGGGTCCTGGGTTCGAATCCCACCCAGGTCAACATCTGCAAAGAATTTGTATGTTCTCTCCGTGTTTGCGTGGGTTTCCTCCGGGTACTCCGGTTTCCTCCCACACTTCAAAACATACTGTTAGGTTGTTTAGATTGTGAGCCCCATGGGGACAGGGACCAATTTGATATGCTTTGTGCAGCGCTGCGTAATCTGTGTGCGCTATATAAATAAAGAATTATTATAAATAAAAGATACATTTTTCTTAGAATAATACTAAACTCTTAGATAAGCCTTATACAGTATGGGGATGAGGCCGATAGTAGGAACCTACCATTGGATCTATCTTGTTAGGTAGATCCCTGATGGTAGGTTTCCTTTAAAGTCCTACTTTTGTTTAGCAAATAAAACATAATGTAAAGGATCCCCAGGATGGACCATATTCCTTAAGATAATCATTATATATCAGATCTGCAGAAAATTGAATTAAACCCACAAATTAGTTCATTTTTGAGAGTGGTAGCAGATGTAAGAAGAAGACACAAGACCAATTTGTTTTAAGTCATAGTTTATAAATTAGAAAAAAAAAGTATAGCATCTTAAAAAAATATTCACAAAGCCTTTGGGTACATGATCTGGCAGAGTGCACAATGTCTATAGGCTGCCTATAAGGCCGGGGTGCTCAATGTAACACCTTTCCTACAGAACATACAGTCTAGATTGACTTGGAAAGACAACTCCCCCATGGTGAACCCCTCCCCCCCATTGTCTCTGTAAAAACATCTTCACATTAGATATGAAAAGTTTATAAAAAAAAGTTTATACTAGAAAAGTGCTAGGAAAGTCAGACTTTACTCAATAGTTGTAGAATTAGTGGAAAAATAGTCGAGGGATCCTAGAAACTTTTTGGGGTCTGATAGGTTGCCCCAGGCAATTGTTTAAGGACTGGGTGTCCGGGCTTGTCATCCCTTTTCTCACTAGCACCCTTTCTACTGGTTCCCAACCAGCATTATGACCAGTCCATAAAAATATTTGTACCTAAAATTTATATCTATATGTAAAACCTATACATAGTATGGGCAGCATGGATACCATGGACAAGGCCTGCACATGCCGAACCTCTTGATGTCAAGTCGTGTCCTTCAAATTAAAGACTTGTTATGAGGCCAACACGGTGACAGGGGGTAATATTTGGCTCCCCAGTCTTTGGAGTGGACAGTGAGGAGAAATAAATATTTTCTTTAAGGAACCTCATTGATGTTAGGGGGTCCCCCCGGTGCAGGCAGCCACAGCAGCTGCCGATAGTGTCCAGCCTGGCAGGGCACAGTAGTAGGGGTAGTAGTAAGGATGCTGAAGAGGCAGTAGGGAAGGTCTGAGTACTTCTCCGGGTTGGTATTGCCTCTGATCGTCCCTGACCAGAACCTTTACCGCCACCTTCTTGGCCGCTGGAGCCGCAGCCAATAAATCTGCCGCCATTTGCCTTCGTTTGGTCTTGTAACGCCGGTTCTGAAACCAGATCTTCACCTGGGTCTCTGTGAGCTTGAGGGAGGCCGCTAGGTCAGCACGTTCTGGGCCGGATAGGTAACGTTGGTGGTTGAATCGTCTCTCCAGCTCAAAGACCTGGGCGTGGGAGAAAGCTGCTCGGGATCGCTTCTTCCTCTGCTTGGGAGCTTCTAGTAGGAGCTGGTCACATTTGGGGTCTTCATCTGGAGGGCTGGGATCTACACAAAATACAAAAATATGAAACATAAATTATATATTATGTTATTATACAACCACATAATATGATATCAATGGTGGCAATCTATGTACAGTGCTACACACCAACATTGATGTCAGTATATATATATATATATATATATATATATATATATATATTATTTTTAGTAGCTTATTAGGGTGAAAATATATACTGTAGCAATGTACAGATATTGCCACCATTGATATCAGTCTTTGCCTTACAAAGCGCACAAACATGGAACAATTTCATACAAACCCAACTATCTCATAGGCTACATTTACACTGTCGTAAGGGGGACCTATATATGGCTGACGTTCAGTGCCTACAAGTAGTATTCAACCCCCTGCAGATTTTGCAGATTTGGTAAGAAGCAAATAAGTTAGAGCCTTCAAACTTCAAACAAGAGCAGGATTTATTAACATATGTATAAATCTTACAAACCAAAAAGTTATGTTGCCTAGTTATATTTTAATAAATTTTAAACATAAACGTGTGGGTCAATTATTATTCAACCCCTAGGTTTAATATTTTGTGGAGTAACCCTTGTTTGCAATTACAGCTAATAATCGTCCTTTTATAAGACCTGATCAGGCCGGCACAGGTCTCTGGAGTTATCTTGGCCCACTCCTCCATGCAGATCTTCTCCAAGTTATCTAGGTTCTTTGGGTGTCTCATGTTTACTTTAATCTTGAGCTCCTTCCACAAGTTTTCAATTGGGTTAAGGTCAGGAGACTGACTAGGCCACTGCAGCACCTTGATTTTTTCCCTCTTGAACCAGGCCTTGGCTTTCTTGGCTGTGTGCTTTGGGTCGTTGTCTTGTTGGAAGATGAAATGACGACGCATCTTAAGATCCTTGATGGAGGAGTGGAGGTTCTTGGCCAAAATCTCCAAGTAGGCCGTGCTATCCATCTTCCCATGGATGCGGACCAGGTGGCCAGGCCCCTTGGCTGAGAAGCAGCCCCACATCATGACGCTGCCACCACCATGCTTGACTGTAGGAATGGTATTCTTCGGGTCGTATGCAGTGCCATCCAGTCTCCACGTGTGTGGAGGGCACTAAAGATCTTGATCTTGGTCTCATCAGACCAAAGAACCTTGAACCAGTCTCAGAGTCCTCCAAGTGATCATGAGCAAACTGTAAACGAGCCTTGACATGATGCTTTGAAAGTAAAGGTACCTTACGTGCTCGTCTGGAACGGAGACCATTGTGGTGGAGTACGTTACTTATGGTATTGACTGAAACCAATGTCCCCACTGCCATGAGATCTTCCCAGAGCTCCTTCCTTGTTGTCCTTGGGTTAGCCTTGACTCTTCGGACAAGCCTGGCCTCGGCACGGGAGGAAACTTTCAAAGGCTGTCCAGGCCGTGGAAGGCTAACAGTAGTTCCATAAGCCTTCCACTTCCGGATGATGCTCCCAACAGTGGAGACAGGTAGGCCCAACTCATTGGAAAGGGTTTTGTATCCCTTGCCAGCTTTGGGACCCTCCACAATCTTGTCTCTAATGGCCTTGGAATGCTCCTTTGTTTTCCCCATGTTGACTATGTATGAGTGCTGTTCACAAGTTTGGGGAGGGTCTTAAATAGTCAGAAAAGGCTGGAAAAACAGATAATTAATCCAAACATGTGAAGCTCATTGTTCTTTGTGCCTGAACTACTTCTTAATACTTTAGGGGAACCAAACAGAATGCTGGTGGTTTGAGGGGTTGAATAATAATTGATCCATACTTTTATGTTTAAAATTTATTAAAATTTAACTGAGCAACATAATTTTTTGGTTTGTAAGATTTATGCATCTGTTAATAAATCCTGCTCTTGTTTGAAGTTTGAAGGCTCTAACTTATTTGCTACTTATCAAACCTGCCATATCTGCAGGGGGTTGAATACTACTTGTAGGCACTGTATATACAGCATGGGTGCACCGCACCCTACGGGAGTGGTACGGTGCCACACACGTGCGGCACCATACTGCTCTGTACCCCTTGAAAAGATAGGACATGAAAGGATTGGAACCTGTCAACAGCTAAAGGTGACGTTCCTGGTGAAAGGTTCCCTTTAAGTTTTGGCTTCAAAGAAGCCAGTTCTGTGTTGCATCGGCTGGGAATTTTTAAAAATATTCTTAAGCATTTTTTTTCTATTGAACATTGTTTTTCACGGGATACGGCGCCGTGCGCCATATATCCCTATGGAGAGGGGCGGGGGTGAACAGCGCTCACCTCCTCCTCTCCATGCACGCTGCCGTGTGCCTGCTGTACCGCTGTATGGCAGTGTGAATCCAGCCATAGACTGTAAGCTCTTGTGAGCAGGGTCCTCTCTACTCTTATTTCAAATGAAAATGTTCTTACTCTGTAATGTCTTATTTTACTTGCATATGTCGCCCGTGATCTGTAAAGTCCTACGGAATATGTTGGCGCTATAGAAATAAAGATTATTATTCTTACATGGTGAAGAATAGGAGGACCCATGCAAACCCAGGAGAACATACAAACTCCATAGAGAAGTCAGATTCCTACCCAGAAGCCGAACGCTACAAGTAAACACTGTGAACCGCTGAGACACAGCTCTGTATTGAACTATAGTTACTATATACTGTACGTGCTGCCGCTATGATAGGGCCACTATATGAAACTATGGTATATACAAATAGTCTGTACTGTACGGCATCGCTCACTATCATTTTATCTAAATTATTATTACAAATCTCAGAATAAACATCCAGCATTTATATATATATATATTTGCTAATAATATATGTGTAATATATAATATCTGCCCATAGTAGCACTATATGTTACCTCTATAATAGCACAATTTTATTCTTAAATTACTTACTGGAAATCAATGTAAATATGCAAGCGCAAATCCCTTCCTCTTTGTTAAATGTTATAGTATGGTTCTAATCTTACCACCATATACCGTATTTCTACTCTACACTGTAGTACTGCACATCAGGCCCATTGTAATAATACCACAAAATATGACCTGGAGTGTGCTGAGGAAAATGGTGGCGCTATATGAATAAAAAATAATTCTTATTCCTATAATACCACCATATAGTAATTGTATTTATTGCTGCTATAATAGCATTCTGCAAATTACCAGGAGTCTTACTTTTAGAATTCCCTGCTTGCTAGAAAATACTAGTAGTTAATATCATTATTACACTCTAGTTATTTCATAGTATCATGGCAGATAAGGTTGGAAAATGACGCAGGTCCATCAAGTCCGACCTATTTTTTTCCCATAAACCGTGATATATTTTCCGTGTTCTCAAGAAAAGCATCCAGTCCTTTTTACAAAGTATCCACCATAACAACCTCCTTTCTCCACTACAAGCAGTTCCTCGGGTTACGTAGAAGATAGGGTCCGGAGGTTTGTTCTTAAGTTGAATTTGTATGTATGACCAAGGATTATCAATAAAGCTTCATTGCAGACATATTACAGCTGATTATTGCAGTCTGGGACTATAGTAAAGCATTCAGAAATCTTCACCAGAGGTCAGAGGGGTCTGTCTGTAACTATGGGTTGTCTGTAAGTCGGGTGTCCTTAAGTAGGGGACCGCCTGTATTACTACTGTTATGTCAGCTGTGATATCATATAATTAATAACCTAATCATACAGCAGCTTGATTACTATATAACTAGCTCTAACAATACCACCACATACTATTATTAGTAGATGTTATCTACAATACTCCTCATCTACTAACATGCGGCTATAATAATAGTATAACACTAGATATTAGCTCTAATCATACCTCCACATACTACCATTATACTATACACTAGCTATAATGACAGCGCTACTACATACCATAGTCATTTATAGCTATAGTAATCATTTCATTTACCACCAAAATTGCATAGTAGTAATATTACTATATATATTACATATACTACATATATTATATATTAGGCAGTCCCTGGGTTATATACAAGATAGGTTCCATAGGTTTGTTCTTAAGTCAAATTTATATGTAAGTCGAAACTGTATATTTTATAATTGTAGATCCAGACAAACATTTTTTTTGCTGTAATTGGACCAAGGATTATCAATAATGCTTCATTACAGACACCTTACAGCTGATTTCCAGAGAGCTTCTACAGATGTCACAGAGGGCAGAGAGGCCCGTCTTTAACTAGGGGTCGTCTGTAAGTCGGGTGTCCTTAAGTAGGGGACCGCCTGTATATGGTTTGTATAATGCTACTAATATTAATAATAATAATAATCTTGATTTATACAGCGCCATCATATCCCACAGCGCTTTACAGATAATGAGATATACACTGCTTTCTTTCTTTATCTCTCTCTCTTTCGTTTTCTTACTTTCTTCATTTCTTTCTTTATCTCAGTCAGGCTAAGTTCACACTACCGTTCAGAGGACCGTTTTTATTTACCTCAAAACATAACGGATGGAAAGTAAACGGTAATTCAACGGAACATAACGGATGACAGGGTCCATTACAGTAACAGACACTTTACTTTCACTTTCAATACATCGATCTATAGCTTCTATCTATCCATCCCATAAATCTATCTATCTTTCCCTCATAATAGATGTCATCTATAGATGTCTCATTTCTACCTACATATCGATCTCGCTTTTCTATCTATCTACCTATTGACCTCACATTTATAAATAGTCTATCCATAACCTATATATCTATATATATTAACTATATAGGGGGCGATTTATCATAAATCTCTTAGAGCAGAACTGTTCTAATTGCCAACCTGGCAACCAATCAGAACTCAGCTTACATTTTCCCTCAGCTGTTTATAACCTTAAAGCTGAGCTCTGATTGGTTTCCATGGGCAACTAGGATAGTTTTACCTCAGAAACTTGATGATTAATCTCCCCATATCTATCTATTTATTCATCTTACTATTCGCTCCCATTGACCTCAATCTAAAAGATAACTTAATGTCATCCGTTATGGTCAGTTAGGCATCATCCATTGTGAAAAAAAAGTACAACAAGCTCCGTCATTTTTGCCGCATGACGTCAAAAATGTCATTGATTTCAATGGGATTTGTAATGGATCCGTTCAATTTAGTTGTTTTTTTACTTTTTAAGGCACAAGCTAGAAACAGAAATGAGAACAGTCGTGTGAGATGAGCCTTACAGAGTCAGAATATAGTCAGATAGAATAATAGAAGTCTATTCAGATAGGAGGGGGATTGACTGGATTAGGGATGAGGTCCTATCACACCAAAAGTTATTTATTCACATTAGTGATGTCCAGTACTTCCAGGACATCCTATATAATCCTTCTGATGAGTGAGAAGGTACAAATAATACCATTACATATCATCATTAAAACAGTGAAGATATACCACACTACAGCACTACTGTACTAGGATAGCTTTTATAATGACATAATATAATATTATTACTATATGGAGCCTATAATAATACTGCACAGTGCACTATATCATATACTAGCACGAATAATACCGACAGAGGCTATAATATTATTACTGCGCTATAAAATATGCTAGCGCTGATACATAGCCAGGCAGATACTAATATTACTTGCACGTAAATATACTAGCACGGTACATAGCGGCGATGTAATCTACTGCGTTGTATAATTTCTAGCACTGATACACTAGAGCTATAATAATTAGTTACGCGCTGTATAATGATAAATAGCACTGATACATAAAGGCTATAATATTATTAATGTGCTATATAATATTCTAGCACTGATACATAGAGGCTATAATAATACTTCTGCTTTATGTAATAGGCTAGCAGTGATACATAGAGGCTATAATAATACTACTGCTTTATATAATAGGCTAGCATGATAAATAGAGGCTATATAAATACTACTGCGCTATATAATGTGCTAGCACTGATACATAGAGGCTATAATAATACTTCTGCGCTATATAATATGCTAGCACTGATACATAGAGGCTATAATATACTATCTGCGCTATTAATATATAGCACTGTACATAGAGGCATCAATTACTACGTACAGTGCTCCACACTACATATTCAGATACTAGCACAATAAATACCATAGAGGAGTATAATAATATTACTGTGATATAATATACTAGCACTGATACATAGAGGCTATAATAATATTACTGCGCTATATAATATACTAGCACTGATACATAGAGGCGATAATAATACTACTGTACAGTGCACTACTATATACATATAGCAACGAATAATACAATAGAGGCGATAATAATATTACTGCACTGTATAATATACTAGCACTGTTACATAGAGGCGATAGTAATACTACTGCGTTGTATAATATAATAGCACTGATACATAGAGGCTATAATATTATTAATGTGCTATATAATATTCTAGCACTGATACACACTACCGGCAACTACAGAGTTACATTCCAAATATATCCATAGATATATGTATACAATAAATATTATAAAATATAACGCAATGTGTATATTCAGGGTGCATAATTTATTTATATAAACTGTATATGTATATATATATATATATATATATATATATTCTATATAATAAATATATATAATACTCACACACACATGTATACATAGATAGATAGATATTTGTGAGTAAGGGTATGTATACGTATTTGTGCAGATATATAGATATTTTGTATATAAACACATTTGTGCATACATATATATATATATATATATATATATATATATATATATATATGTGTTGTGTGTGTGTATATATAAATAAATATATATTTAGACAGATAGATAGATAGATAGATAGATAGATAGATAGATAGATAGATAGATAGATAGATAGATAGATATTAGATGGATAGAAGAATAGCATACAGTTTGCTATTGAGAACAGAGACGTAAAGTATATACAGCTTCCATATATCTTCTATAATTAAACTCCTACACAGATTCCTTGTGGACACGTTTTATAATAAGGCATAACATAGATTGAAAGATCGGAAGAATATAATCTGCATTGTGCATGAAGGAGTCTCACCAGTCAGTGGATATTGTACTATTAGCCAATGTATCATATACTGTATATAGATATTTTCTATAATGTAATTTCCTCCACTATAAGTAGAACTTTCTTGGAATTATTATTGTCCTCTATACAGACAATTCATATAATTATTAGGTAGCAGCAATGACAACGATGGCAGTGGGGATCTCATCATGTCATGTGTCACCAGTTCTATGACCTGTGTCATATGAGGAGGGGTTATAGGGAAGGAGGAGGAGCTTTTAAAAGTGTATGAATAATTATATTTAATTATATCCAATGTCTTTCTTTCTTTCATCTATTATGTATCTTCTATCTGTCTATCTACCTATCTATCTCATATCTAAATATTCCTATCTATATATTTATTTATATGATTTTTGTCTATGTAATGTATACAAATAATGCATCCTTACTATCTGTGACAATTATTCTATAAATGATGAGGAACATTCTATGCAAATAACTGTAGTCTTCCATTCAATTTATTATCACCGCCAGTATGCAAAAATATCTAGAACAGAATAATTTGTGAAGTCATTTTACTGTAATAAGTATCTATCTGATCATATGGATGTATAGAAATAGATATTGTTTGATTGCTTGCACATACATGAATGTACATTGTGTATATAACGTGGAAAGCGAAACCCGTGAAATCCAAGGCCCGAAATTTTGCAAAGCTTCCTTCTAATACAGGGACAGAGAGATAGATTGATACTAGAAACATAGATAGATTGATATGAAATGATTGATAGATCAATGGATGTTAAGATACTGTAGATATATTAAATAGATCGGTTGATACATAGAAAGATTTGCTACATAGGAAAGCGACATATAGACATCCGACTTCTATGTTTCGCTAATTGCAGTTTTGGTTACATTATCACATATTATTTTAAATGCGTATAAATACGTCCTAGTAACTTCAGGCATCGGAGGTGAGAGAATTACAGCTTTGTTTAAGTAGAGAGGGACTTTACAAGGATGAAACATGAGTAGATAAATAGAAGATAGAAGATATAATTATACAACAGAAGACAAGATAATAGATTGTAAAAACATAAACTATCTATCGCAAATCTCATACTATTATATATCAATCCCACTACAATACATCACATACAACTATCAATATACTACACTACTATCATCTATCACACTATCTAATCATCACTATCTACATCTATCTATCTCAATCTATCTATCTATCTACTCTCATATCTATCTATCTATCTATCTATCTATCTATCTATCTATCTATCTATCTATCTATCTATCTATCTATCTATCCTCGGTGTATGGTAGCAGTCATGTGGAGATACATGGTGGCTGGTGGATAACCTCTGGCCCCTTCTCCCAACTGAAAAATTAACTTCTGCAACCAGAATTAACTTGTGACCTCTTTGCTTTGAGAGGTGGGGTAACTAATGATCCTCACCCCCTCCCAGGGCCAGTCACTGGGGGCATATACTCCTACAATACACCCCACTTACCTTCACCATCACACTGTATGTACTTGTACTGTGTGTTTGTGTGGATGACTTCTATTTAGTTACTACTGTACATTATATTATTGTACATATATATTATTATACCCTGCACTAGAAGATATTAATACACACCATATACATGTTTTTTTTTTTTTTTTTTCTTTTTATAGCAA